>CAUYPK010107019.1:0-14477 GCA_963574355.1 Loris lydekkerianus
TTTGCCTGGAATATAGATGACCATCCCTTCACCTTGAGTCTATATTTGTCTTTTAATGTAAGATGCGATTCTTGGATGCAGCAGATATCTGGCTTGAGTTTTTGTATCCAGTCAACCAACCTGTGCCTCTTTAGAGGACAATTTAAACCATTCACATTAATTGAGAGTATTGATAAGCCTTTCGAGAGTCCGGTGGACATTTTTAATCCTTTTGCAACTGTCGAAGTTGGAGTTTGATCAAAATTTTCAGGGAGGGTTTACTTTTGTGGTGGAGGATTACGCTGGTCTTTATGGAAGATAGGTCTGAGAATATCCTGGAGAGCTGGTTTAGTTATGGCAAATTTCTTCAACATGGGAATGTCATTAAAGTATTTAATTTCTCCATCATAAATGAAATTCAGTTTAGCTGGGTATAGGATCCTAGGTTGAAAATTATTTTCTTTTAGGAGATTAAAAGTCGATGACCATCCTCTTCTAGCTTGAAAGGTTTTAGCAGAGAGATCTGCAGTTATTCCAATATTCTTCCCCTTGTAGGTAATGGTTTTCTTTTGTCTGGCAGCTTTCAGAATTTTCTCCTTCATATTAACTTTAGTGAAATTGATTATGATGTGTCTGGGGGATGTCTTATTCAGGTTGAGTCATGCTGGAGTTTTGAAACTGTCTGCTATCTGAATTTCAGAATCCCTTGGCATGTCTGGAAAGTTCTCCTTCATAATCTCATGGAGAAGAGACTCTGTGCCTTGTGAAGCCACTTTGTCGCTTTTGGGAATCCCTATAAGACGAATATTGGTTTTCTTCCAATTATGCCAGAGCTCTGTGAGAGAGTGATCTGTTTTTGCCCTCCATTTCTCTTCCTCTTTGAGAGTTTGGGAGCATTCGAAAACTTTGTCTTCAATTGTCAGAAATCCTTTCTTCTGCTTGCTCCATTCTGTTGTTGAGGGATTCTACTGTGTTTCTCAGATCTTTGAGGCATGCAACTTCTTGTCTCAATGTGTCAAAATCTTTGGTCATTTGGTCTTTGAATTTGTTGAATTCTTGAGTTATATTTTGGGTTACTGCTTGGAGTTCTAATTTGCTCTTATTTGCTATCCAGATTCTGAATTCGATTTCTGACATCTCAGCTATTTGTTTGTATATGGGATCTTGTGCTGTGTCTGCCCCATTGATCCTTGGGAGGGTTGATCTACTCTGATTATTCATATTGCCAGAGTTTTTCTGTTGATTTCGCCTCATGATTTTTTTCACTGTTGCCTCTGGCCGTCCTCAGAGTTGGGGAGGTGTCTCTCCAAGAATAGACCCCAGTGGGGTCACTCTATTGTTGCTGCATCATTGTAGGGAGTGACTCTGTGTAGTTCCTCTGGGGCTGCTGTAGCTAGGGAGTTCTGTTTGTGGAAGCAGCTTTGGTGTGTGACACACCCGGATCCAGCAACAGGGTAAGAGGTGTTGCGCATGATTCTGGGAGTGCCAGGCACCCAGTGACTTTGGCACAGAGAGCCCAAAGTTCCAGCAGTCTCTGGCCAGGAGAAGGGTTCTGCGCAGAGGCAGGGAGGGCTCCAGAGGGCACCAGGGTACCTGTGTCCCTGGCCAGATGAGTGGGCTAATGTGGAGCTGGGAGGACACAGGAGGGAGGACACAGGGTTGTGCGGCTCCCACAGCTCTTGGTCAGGGCATGCGGAGGCCAGGTGGGTGCAGGTCACAGTTTAGGAGTTGCGGCACAGCTCTTATAGAGGTCCGGGCGCCGCCAAGCCCAGAAGTTTGAGGTTGCTATGAGCTGTGATGTCACAGCACTCTACCCAGGGCAACTGCTCTAGGCTCCAGTGTGCCAAAGCCATCTTACTCTGCCCCTAAGGATTAAAGCTTTAAGGCAGCTCAGTCCCCACCTTTAGGCTGCTCAGTCACTTGGTTACTAGATCCCGCCTGATCCTTGCTTGGGGACCCTGAGGGTGGAGCTTGCTGGGGCAGTTCTCTGACAATGGCTTCCTGCACCCAGCTCAGTGGCTCAATCTGGGGCCCCAGACAATGCCCAAAGTTCTCCGCACTCCTGCTCAAGCTCTCCCCAAGGCAGTTCAACTGAGTGCCCAGTCCAAAAACACCAAAACAGTTCACAGGTAAGGCCTTTTTGGTTTGCAGTCTCACTGCTGCTTGTACTTATGGTTGCCAGCGGGATTAGGTCAATTGAACACATGCAACTGCTTGCCAGTTTTCCACTGTTTTTATCCTCCTCTTGGGATTCCGAAGTCCCTTGCTGACTCTCTGTATCCTCAAAGGGATGACTATAGGCAGATCCCACCAGCCAGAGATGCCTGGAGTCTTATCTCCCCAGACTCACTGTGCCCAGTTATAAAGAAACTGTTACTCAGTCGCCATCTTTAATCCATCGGGGTGTATATCAAACTCTTAATAATCAAACTGAGCAAAGACAGCAAGAGAAAGTGAAAGTACAACTTGATCTCATTCATGAACGTTAATACAAAATCCTAAACAAAACATTAGCAAACTGAGTAAAATGTGGGTGTATTTTCATAGTATCCACTTATTTTTAAAGTCTCTATTTAATCTGTAGGCATGTACCACTTTTTCTTTATAATACCATTTATGTTTATACACACACATGTTACAAACACATATATAAAACTAAAAAAGAAAATACATTATGATCAAGGAAGACATGTAGAGAAGGCAAGTATGGTTTACTGTTGGGGGCAATCTCTAAGTGTTATTTAGCATATTAACAGATGAAAGGAGAAAAAAACAAGATTATCTCAACAGATTTTTTTAAATGCCGTTAACTCATTCATGGAAGCAAAAAAAAAAAAAAAGAGAGAGAGAAAAAGCCCTTAGCAAAATTGGAACAGAAGTCTTTAAGATGATAAAGAGTATCTATCAAGACAACACCAAGCAGCAAATAATATTTTTCTTGATGATATACCAGAAGAATTTTCTTTAAAATCAGAATGGTCCAATTTAACATTTTAGTGGATGTCAGAGTCTTCACAACAAGAACAGGAAAGAAATACGAAGTATAAGCATTAGAAAGGACAACTTTCACTTGTCTCGATGATATGTTTACACAGAAAATGCAAAGTAATTTACAGGTAAATTATTAGAAATAATAAGAGAGTTTGGGAAAATTACTATAAAATCAATATATAAGAATAAAGTTTAATTTCTAATACAAAAATGTTAGAAAAGGTACTATTTAGCAATAATGATATGATGTACATAGAAATAAAAATAACAAAAATGTACAAGATCTCTATGAAAAAGCTATATTGAGCAATATTAAAGACTTAAATGAGATTTACACTAGTACATTAGATTCACTGTAGTCAAACAGTTCTCTCTAAATTGATTCACAGATCAATGTGATCCCACTGAAAAATTCTAACAAGGTTTTTGAGAAATTTGACTTAAATCTAAACCCAGGATGTCCAGCCTACAGGCCACACGTGGCCCAGGATAATTGTCAACAAAATCATAAACTTACAAGACTGTGGGGGTTTTTTTGTGATTTTTTTGGTGGAACTCGATTGCACAGTTCTTGAATGTGAATTTTGTAAATGAAGATGTCATGTAGTGGTGTCACATAGAATAAACATACGTTTATGCAAAACATTCGTTATGCAAAAACTTTAAAAAAAAGAAGACAGAACTCTCCAAAAGAAAAATTACGGATGAAGGAAGATTGTTCAATTAAAAGTAGACAGATGACTCCTTTTTTGTCGAAGCAAATAGTAAGGCATTTTGTTGAATCTGTAGGGAATTTGTCCAGGTTTTTTTTTTTTTTTTTTGCAGTTTCTGGCTGAGGCTGGGTTTGAACCCGCCATCTCCGGCATATGGGGCCGGCGCCCTATTCCTTTGAGCCATAGGCGCCACCCGAATTTGTGCAGTTTTTAAAGAGTATGATTTGAAAAGGCATTATATCCAAAAACATGCCAAATTCAAAGTATATGAAGGATTGTGTTGTAAGGACAGAATAGTGGAACTTTTTAGTTTGTCTTCTCAATAAATTTTTTAAAGTTATGACTCAGACATATTCCACTGTAAAAGCTAGCTATGTGGTAGCATATTTAATAGAAAAATATCAAAAACATTTAGTAATGGAGAATTTATTAAGCAATGTACAGAAAGCATGGCAGATATTATTTGCCTTGAAAAAAGGGATTTTCTAAAAGGGAATTATTTCTAAAATCAATTTGTCTCACCAGATTATAGCCAGGTGAACTGAAGAAATTAGAAAATCTATCAAAAGAAGTTTAGAGAGTAAAACTGCTAATTTTAAATCTTATGCCCTGGCAATGGATAACAGCACTAAATGGCTCAAATTGGCCATTTCTATTAGAGATATTAATGATGAATATAATATCACTGAAGAAATGGCTTTTTAAGTGCCATTAAAAGACACAACTAAATCAAGAGATTTATATGAAGCACTAAAAAAGTATGTTAAAGTGATTTTGTCATTGTCAACATATTTGGTATAGTTACTGATGGTGCCCTAGCAATGATATGTAAAGAATAGGGACTTAGAAATAGAAGATGATGCAATTGCCACCCCAAATTTCCATTTGATATGAAGTATTGTTGCATGTACATCAAGAAAATTTATGCAGAAAAGCTTTAAAAATGGGCAACATCATGCAAACCCTTGTCAAGATTGTAAATTCCATAAGGGGCAAGGGATTTGAATCATTGCCCATTCCAGGAATTCCTTCAAGGTATTGACGCTGACTATGGTGACATCACTTACATTTTGGAAGCAAGATGACTAAGTCAAGGCCAAATGTTGAAAAGATTTTATGATTTGCAATATTATCAAATCATTTATGGTATCAAAAATCAAATTTGTGCCAGAACTTGACAATGACAATTAAATATATAGTGTAAATATTTAGCATTTTTAGCGGATTTAATTGCTCATTTAAATGAGTTAAACATGTGTTTTTAAGGTGAAAAACAACTTATCAATGCAATATTTCAAACTATAACAGTGTTCCAAATGAAACTGAAATTGCAACAAGCTCAAATTAAGGCAAACAATTTTATGCATTTCAACAAGTTGGCTAAACACAGTCCTGTGAACAGTGAAAAATATGCTGCCTTGCCTTTCAATTTGATAGAAGAATTTGAAAACAAATTTCAAGATTTCTGAGAAGATAATATTTTGGTGCATTTGTCACTCCATTTTCAGTGAACATAAATATGTTACCTGCCCATTTTCAAATGGAATGCACAAAACTGCAACCTAACATTCCACTTAAAGAAAAATTTGATCATGTCTCTTTAATGGGCTTTCATTGGTCCTGTCCTCCCAGAGACTAATATCCCTTGCTTCACAATCACACCTTATTCTTGTCATCACTTTTTGGCAGCACCTACATTTGCAAGCAACTGTTTTCAAGAATGAAGCACATTAAGAGTAAGATTAGAGCCAAAATATATGATGAGCACCTTGACAACTCACTGAGTACTGTAACTACTTCCGTCAAACCAGATATTGATGCATTAGCTTGTCATATACAATGTCACATATCCCACTGGTTTCATGTTGCCCATTTTTCTTTTACTTTTATAATTAAAAAAAAAAACCCAAAAATTCATTTTATTATTTAGATGTGTACATTTTCTACATTTGTGACTGCAAACTTAGAACCTGCTTGACAATTTTAAAAGACTTTCTGAACAGACCATTGCATAATAAAGATTATAATATGAGGATGTTTTGCTGATCTTTGGTGGCAGATATCACAAAAATTTTACGTGGACCTTTTTCTTTGCTCATCAGCTTTTGTTAGTGTTTATGTATTTAATGTGTAGCCCAAAACAGCTCTTCTTCTGACATGGCCCAGAGAAGCCAAAAGGTTGGACACCCCTGGTCTAATCTTTATGAGGAAAAGCCAAGAGCCTACAATAGTCAAGAGATTCCTAAGGAAGAAGAAGGTGGATCAATTTGCTTTGTCAGAAAATAAGATTTGTTACAAAGCTTTAAGATTTAAGAAAGTGTGATATTGGCAGAGGAATAGTCAACTTGACCAAAAGAACACTACATATTGTTTTGAAATACCTAAATATGTAGTAAAACTTTTTTTCCAAAGCAAAGGAATGATGGCTATATTAATAAAATTTAGGATAACAATTCCTTCTGAGATGAAAGTTACATGGTTTGTGAGCATTTATATTACTATGCTTTATTACTCACACATATATTTATACATATTTTATACATAATCTATTAGGGTTGCCCTAAAGAAAACCACAGACAGGGTGGCTTAAACAGGAGATCCTTTCTGTTTTCATGGTTCTGAAGACAGGCAGTCCAGAATCAAGGTGCTGGCAGGTTTGTTCTCTCCTGAAGCCTGTTTCCTTGGCTTGTAGAATGCCACCTTCTCTGTGTGTCCTTACATGGCCTTTTCTCTGTGTTTGGGCATGCATGTTGTCTCTTTTTTATAAATACATTAGTCCTGTTGGAGTAGAACTAGTCAATCCATCCTCAATGGATGAGGGTCATTTAACCTTAATTACCTCCTTAAAAGGCCCTGTCTCCAAATACATAGGTCATTACAAAAGTTTTGAGATAGACTGTTATGTTTCATTTCCAAGAAACATAGTCAACCACATATAGTCACTTTGAGAGTAAGGGCTACAACATATGAATTTTGAGGAAACTTCATTTAGTCTGTAACTATAATTTTTAATTAAAGTTTTAAATAGTGGCCAGGAGCCATGGCTCACACCTGTAATCCTAGCACTATCAGAGGCCAAGGCAGGCAGATGGCTTGAGATCAAGAGTTAGAGAACAGCCTGAGGCAGAGCGAGACCCCATCTATAAAAATAGCCAGGCGTTGTGACCGGGACCTGTAGTCCTAGCAGCTACTTGGGAGGCTGAAGCAAGATGATCACTTGAGCCCAAGAGTTTGAAGCTGCCATGAGCTGTGATGCCACTCTATCCAGGGTGACAAAGTGAGACGCTATCTCAAAAAAGTAAAAAAAAAAAAAAAATAATAATAATAATAATAATAAATTAAAAAATTAAAAATAAATAAAATTTTAAATAGAATGTACACTCCCTATAGTTATCCTTTTTGTTATCTCAAAGTTCTTAATATTAACCCCTTTTGGAATTTCTTTTTATATATATTTTTATATTTTTTTAAGAAAAACAATTAAAAGGACCTATAAAAGAATGGTATGGTAAAATGCTTTAATAGACATATTCACAAATCACTCTGAATAAATCTGAAATCCAAGGACATTTTAATAAACCTTGTAATAGAAGAAACAAGAAAACGTTCGGAGGTTTCTGAATATTTTATTTACTCTTAATAATCTTAAGCTGTATTTCAAGGTGTTTTTTTTTTCCCCCCATAAAGGGCTTAGAAAAATTTTGGTTATACTTTAGATACTTTAGAAAACAATGTTAAAGAACAGTACTTACTAGGGAACAAACCCATACCTAAAAATAGTTTTATCACATGAGTTTATATTTTAGCACACAAACAAAAAATTTACAGGTTTAATTGGCAGCTGTATTTTTTAACATTTTCTTGCTTTACTTACCTGAATGACTCGATGACTTAATATTTATCTGCATCAAATACCAGGATGCTTTGATTTAATTTATGCCATTTAAATCTTTTTCCTACCTGAATGTAATGTTTGACTTTAGAATGCTTTTCTTTTGACATCATGCATTTCACAAGTAATGTAATTTGGGAGTTACCTAAAACAAGGAATGGGTTTCTTATCAGCAGACAGAATTTCCATCTGGCATATTCATCTTCCTGAGTTCAGAAAGCAAGTAAGCATGTAATGGAAGCTTCCAGATGTTTTTATGAAGAGCATATTTATTCAATTATTCCATATCTTGTCAAAGTGTAATAGCCTAAAAGCTAAGAGATATATTGATAAAGTTGTCAGATAAAAGCAAACATTAACAAATTATTGTTTCAGAAAACAGATAAGTTAATATTCCTTTGTCTTGGGTTTTGCATTTTTGTTCAAGGGATAAAGATATACAACATGTATTCTATAAAAGGATGTTTCTGTTGACCTTTATATGTACACGTATCTACTTTTTTCCTGTTTTCGCTGACTTGTGTTGAATTATTGGAAAACAAATGGAACACTTAAATTTTTTGTTGTAGCTTATATCATAGTCTGGTATAGTACATTATGTAAATTTGTGTTTTATTGTTTTCTCACAAAGTAGAAATTAGTTAATTGTTTATTTCTGAATGTGAGTGGTGCTATTTATTACAAGTGTCATTTTTTTTTAGTAATATAGACAAAGTTCATATTAGAATAGGGTTTTTGTAATACATGCTATCACATTATGTTATTGCCATAGTTATTACTCAAATAACAATGTAGACAATATATAGGAACATAGCATGCATCCAAATTTTAAATCTGAGTTATAGAGTTTGATTGGTTTTTATAACAAAATCAACTGAGAAACTACCAAATACTCTATATCTTTTTTGGTATTATGGATCTGCATTTTTTAATGTGTCATATCTAGTCTTCCACATCTGTCAAAATTACCTAGAGATGCTTGTTAAAAATACAGATGCCTAAATGCTACCCTAGACCTTGTCAGTCAGAATATTTTCAGTTTATCCCAGAGGTCTGCATTTTCACAAGCAATACCAGTAATTCTTAAGCACTCTATAGTTCAAGAACCACTAATGGACTCCATAGCCTGGGTACAGTATAAGCTTTGTTCTCTGCCTTTTTTGGTGTATTTCATTTTCCAAATTACTTCTTAAGGATATTGTATCTGACAGTTCTTTTATGCCTTGGTTTAAATCAAAGAGCAACTTAAACCAAGGAGAACCAGCCTCAGCTGCCGCTCTGTGCTAAATGGCCTTCCCTTCTCTGAGGTGACCTGAGGAGCTGCTCTCCGTCTTTTGAGCCTGTTCCTACCCTGTTTTTGTCTTCAGCAGGCCTACAGTGTATGTAGCATTCATGAAATCCAGCCCATGTTTTTTTGTTGCAGTGAGCTTAGCAATTCTTCTCTCTCGATTTATTTTAAGAAATATTTTAGTCTATTATTAACTTAGGGGATAATAGTTACAAAGAAAGATTCACTTTCATTCCTCCATTCAATGTAATTACAAATTGGAGACATTTCAAAAGCTTCACTCTCCTTCATTCTCTTAAATACAGCCTGTAATTCTCTGCTAGGAATTTTAGCGTATTTCTTTTCTGAATTTTTTGGGAATTAGTTAGTTCCAGAACCATTATAGGCCACAGACCTTTTGATATTCTATTTGATATACAGAGCCCAAGGGAGCTAAAGTTAAGGCCTTATACCAAATTATTCATCTCTCATTCTTGTGAGTTTCTAGAGAAAGGAAAAAAGGGAACTATCAGCATATTTTAGAGAATTGAAAAGTAGTTTGGGATTCCTGTGACACAGTATTCCTATGTAATCCTTTAAATTTATGTCCACTTGATCTGTTTTCCATAGATGGCAGAATCTCCCCTTTAGCCTCCTTTGATAGTAATTCACATATGAAGAAATGAATCACTTACAAAAGTCAGCAGTCTGAAAGTTACATAATACATTGTCTAGAAGTTAACTAGTTCTCCTAACTAGTTAAAATAACAAAACAGTTAAATTGGCAGAGTCAACTGTGGATCTGTGTTTTTTAATGTGTCCTATGTAGTCTTCCACTTCTGTCAAAATTACCTGGAGATGCTTGTTAAAAATACAGATGCCTAGGGCGGTGCCTGTGGCTCAAGGAGTAGGGCACTGGCCCAAAACTGCAAAAAAAAAAAAAAAAAAATACAGATACCTAAATGTTACATCTCTTATTATATGTCATAGATTATCAGGGAGTTGATATTGAAGCCATATTGAGGAACAGATAGTGCACTCGAAAAATCAAACAGAACTGCTGATTTCATTGGTTCCTATGTACTGATGCTACAAACCAGTGATTCTAACTTATTCTGACTCAAATTAACCACATGTTCTAGATTTGAGGGCGGCCAGTAGCAGACATCTCCTTGTCCATGGCTCTGGTCTCTTCTCACTTTTATCCTGGTTTGAGAAGTCTCATCTTCACCTGAAGCTCACCAACTGATAAAGCACAGGCTTTTCTCAGGTGAACTGCAATAGAGCAAACAGATGTTGATGTTGATGTTCACCTCGTAACATAGCTGAGGGATTAGTAACAATGAGCAAGGAGACCGGCAAGTTGAGGGTAAGAAGAAGAGTTGTTGACAGTCACTGAGGATATGCTGTAATTTTGGATTGGGAGGAAAGGTCATGCTTGTAACAATAGGCAATGTTAACATATAGCTGTATGTATGTTATTTACACTTTTTTATGTTACGTATTTTCTGATTTAAGATTTATAATATAAATAGCTGAGTGTAGTGGTTCATGCCTGTAATACTAACAGTGTGGGAAGCTGAGGCAGATTGGCTTGAAGTCAGGAGTTTGAGGCCAGCCTCAACAACATGGTGAGACCCTTTACCACCCCCCAAAATTTTTTTAATAAAAATAAATAAATAAAATAATTTGTAAATACCAAATACATGTTTGTATTGATAAACACATGGGGTTCTCTTCTTGTTTTGTGATACCCTAAAGTCACTGTGTGGCTAGCCCATGGAATATTTTGTGGTATTATTTTAATACTATATTGAAATCAGGATAATATTAACCTCATAAATAATTGGAATAGCTTTTTTTTCTTTTCATATTTTCTGGAACAACTTGAAATAGGAATGAACTGTGTCTTGAAAATGTAGTAGAACCTACTAGCAAAGTCATCTTACCCAGAGGTTTGTTGAGAGGGGTGGTCTTTGACTATAACTTCAATTTTTCATTATTTATTCAAGTTCTTTATTTCTTCTTGTAACAATTTTGGTATTTTATACTTTTCTGATAATGTATCCATTCCATCTCTATTTTCAAATTTTTTTATGTAATTTCTCCTAATAACCATTCTTATGTTCCTTAATCTCTCGTAGTGTCTACAGTTATCTTATAGTATCTACAGTTACAATCTCTTGTAGAATCTACAATACATTCTGTATTGTATTTGCATATTTTTCTCTTTTATCTTTTTTCAGTCTCAACAGAAATCTGTTCATTTCACTAATCTTTCCAGATAATTGGCATTTGGATTACTATGCTTTCTTGTTTCTTAGTTTTGACCTTGCAAATATTGTTCTCTATGTCATCCTGTCCTTAATATTTCTTTCCTTCTTTAGCTTGCTCTGCAGCTTTTTTCTAACCTCTTTATTTGGATGTTTAATTCATAATTTATCAAGAAACCAAAAAGGTTAAAATTATGAGTTAAAAATCCAAATAAAGAGGTCAGAAAAATGCTGCAGAGGTTTCTTAATAAATATGGTTGAGCCTTGAACTTCCTTCCAACTCCTACTATAATACCTTATCTTTTCTTTCCTAAGATTACTGAAGATTAGGTTTTCCATTCCTTTTTGAGGCCAACTTTTGCACTTTAATCTTTACTTTCCTATCTCCTCCATGGCCTTGTTTTTAGCCTAGTCTTAGTGTTAGAGTTTTGGATATGAGGAGCAAAAAACCCATTCATGGTAAAAGAGAAGAGGAATTAGTGTAAGAATACCAGTGGACCACAACTGGAAAGTTATCATATACCAAACTATTTTTCTCTGTCTCTCCATAGGGCCACATCTTTTTCTCTCACAGAGCTTCTGCCTCTCTCAACACATCTTTGCCTTCCTCTGTTTCTCTAACAGCTAGCTTCCTCCTACTGACTTCCACCCTACTGACTTCTTATCCATTCATAGTTTTTATTTTGTCTAACTTCATCTTTAACATGGCACTTACTACTGCACTATCCTTTTTTTATACCCTACCCTTACATCTCCATCTCTACCACTAACCCGCCAATTATTGCCATATTTCTTACTTCATATTTCTAATAAAGAGAACCTAATTGGCTCAACTCATCTTTTCATGAATAGGTAAAAGATCATTACCCAACCTAGATACCTACCATTCATTAGTTACTCCATATTGAGGGGTAAAGGGTGTGGGCTAGCATTTCCCCTTAAAGCAGCGGGGTTGTGACCCCTTTGTAACAATGAAAATACATCGCAGCATTAGGAAGGTTAAGAACCACTCCCTTAGAGACTTATTAGTAGAACAAGCTCCAGCACCCCTAATAGCTCTCTCATTCTTAGACAGTCAATTTCAATCCATTCATTTCTTGACCTCATACTTTAATTTTGTCGTTACTCTAAAAACAAAAGCCTGTTTTGAACCTGTTTTTACCTATTTGTTTTCACCTCATCTTTTTAACTCATCCATTGTTCTCAAAAGACTGATATTTGCTATGTGCATATCCTCATCTACCATCAACTTTTCATCCCATTAAAATTGGGCTTCCTCTTTTATTATGTTCTTGGAACTGCCCTCACCAAGAGTACCAGTGATCTTCTAATTGTCCCACCTAGTGGACATTTTTTAGTCCTTATTTCATTGCCTTTTCTTTTTTAAAAAAATCATTCAACATATTATAACAGCAAACTTATAGGAATAGCACAGATGATAGACAACATTTAAAGCATGTACTTGCATGTAGGACAACTGAGTTAGGAAAGTATAGTGAATGGATGGAACTACTGTATGATAAAAATGAGACTAACGGTCCTCCTTTGGCTGCGTGAAGGCAGGAGCCTTGAGCTTCCAAGCTGCTTTTGGCCGGGGCAGAGTGTGAACCCACCACTTCTGGTATATGGGGCCAGCACCTTACTCCTTTGAGCCACAGGCACTGCCCATCACTGCTTAATTTGAGTGTACCTTAAACATGCTTATAACACATTGGCCTGCAAGGTGCTGCAAATACAAAATCTTTGTTGAGTCACAAAGTGATCCTGAAATATGCAGTTTAAATCTTTTCCCTACTGAAGAAAGAACTAGAGAAATTCATCACAGGGATAATTATGGTGGAAAATATAGTTTAGAAGCATCTGCACAGGCAACATTAGATACACCTCATACAGATTCAAGAAGATTAGGAAAAGCGGGAAGAGCTGTGCAGGGACCCACGATGGGCACCCTCCTGGACCTCCACAAGAGCTGTGCCAGGACCCATGATCGGTGCCCATCCAAACCCTGGCAAGAGCTGCACAGGGACCCACTACCCCACCCACCGGGCCTCTCCACGCCCTGACCAGAACTCTGGGAGCCACGCTACAACACATCCTTCCTCCTGTACCCTCCCTGCCTCCACACCACCCACTCCTCTGGCCAGGGACTCTGGTAGCCACATGCCCTCCAGAGCCCTCCCTGCCTCTGCGCAGAACCCTTCTCCTGGCCAGAGACTCCAGGAGCCTTGGACCCACTGTGCCAAAGTCACTGGGCACCAGGCACTTCCAGAACCGTGTGCACCACCCCCCACCCTTTTGCTGGATCTGGGGTTGTCACACTCTGGAGCTGCTCTCACAACTAGAACTCCCTGGCTTGGGCAACCGAGAAGAGCTACATAGGGTCAATCCCTACAAAGATCCAGCAACAATACAGTGATCCCCCAGGTCAAATCTCTGAGAGACACCACCCCAACTCTGAGGATGGCCAGAGGCAATGGTGAAAAACAATCATGAGATGAAATCAAAGGAAAATCTCTGGCAATATGAATAATCAGAGTAGATCAACTCCCCCAAGGATCAATGGGGCAGACACAGCACCAGATCCCATGCACAAACAAATAGCTGAGATATCAAAAATCAAATTCAGAATCTGGATAACAAGAGCGAATTACAATTCCAAGCAGCAACCCAAAACATGTCTCACTAATTCAACAAATTCAAAGACCAAATGACCAAAGATTTTGACACATTAAGACAAGAAGTTGCAGCCCTCAGAGATCTGAGAAACACAGTAGAATCCCTCAGTAACAGAATGGAGCAAGCAGAAGAAAGGATTTCTAACATTGAAGACAAAGCTTTTGAATGCTCCCAAATTCTCAGAGAGGAAGAGAAATGGAGGGCAGAAACAGATCACTCTCTCAGAGAGCTCTGTGATAAGTCTAAGCAAATCAATATTCATCTTATACGGATCCTCGAAAGCGATGAAGTGGCTTCACAAGGCACAGAGTCTCTTCTCCATGAGATTATGAAAGAGAACTTTCCAGACATGCCAAGAGATTCTGAATTTCAGACAGTAGACAGTTTCAGAACTTCAGCATGACTTAACTCAAATAAGACATCCCCCAGACACATCATAATCAATTTGACAAAAATTAATACAAAGGAGAAAATTCTGAAAGCAGCCAGACAAAAGAAAACCATCACCTACAAGGAGAAGAATATTGGAATAACTGCAAATCTCTCTGCTGAAACCTTTCAAGCTAGAAGAGGATGGTCATCGACTTTTAATCTCCTAAAACAAAATAACTTTCAACCCAGGATCCTGTACCCAGCTAAACTGAGTTTCATTTATGATGGAGAAATTAAATACTTTAATGACATTC
>CAUYPK010107022.1:0-10188 GCA_963574355.1 Loris lydekkerianus
ATGTGAAACTTAGTAAATGTAGAATGTCAATGTCTTAACACAATAACTAAGAAAATGCCAGGAAGGCTATGTTAACCAGTGTGATGAAAATGTGTCAAACGGTCTATAAAACCAGTGTATGGTGCCCCATGATCGCATTAATATACACAGCTATGATTTAATAAAAAATAATTAAAAAATGAAATTGGGATGTGATTTACAAGCAGTGGTGTGAGGTGGTTTAATTGGCAACATATTTTCTTTTTTAGTTGCTTCATAAGATAATTGGATTATCTTAAAATCAGTAGCACCTTAGCTTCTAGGAAATAGGATAATAAGATGACTGCTGTGTAATGGTGCCATATTAGATGGTGTGCCCTTGTGCGGTGGCATCTTAGATCTAGGAAATATGGTAATAAATATTACTATGTGAACGGCATTGTCTTTGATGGTGTGTTCTTGTGCAGTATACAATGTGATACACTCATATGTGGCTGCCCTGCCTAGATACTGAATGGTCATAAATAGGGAAAGTGGGGAAATTATTTCAGGGAGGGACATCTAATTCTGGTATCCTGCCTTCAACACCCCTGCCTATGTTCAGCTGCCTCTGCTTCTTTCACTCTCCTTGGCAGGTGACAGTAAATTTGGACCAGTATATCTACATGCAGTTCTGGGCCCTGGGTCAGCGAGTTGGGCACATGCCCCGTATGTCCAGTGTGGGCTCCAAGCGTGGCTTCTTCACCAAGTTACCCCCTGCAGAGAGGTGAGGTATCCTCTATTCCCTAGCTGCAGCAAAAGGGAGCAAGGTTAGAGATGAATGATGACTGACAGGTCAGTGTCTGGATTTGGGTGTTTGGGGTAGGAAGAAATGAGGAGGTGTGAATCATCCAAATGCTTCCTTTTCTCCCCAAGAGAAAGTGAGTAGTACAATTCCCAGGGGAAGAGAAAGTTTCTCCCCATTTTCCAAGTAAGGAGAATTGAAGCTTAGAGAGAAGTCTGTATTCTGAAGAATGAGTAATGTGTATGTCCAGTGATAGGACTGCATTATTTAACTGATCTATTACTGGGCACAACTTATTTCTGATTTCTTCTCCTATTAAGGCTTTTAAGTTAGCTATGTGACTGTAGAGCCAAAGAGAGCATCTTGGGTTGGAGGGTCTCCACAGGGCAGTCCTGATCCTGCTACTGCCTCTGTCTCTGTCTCTCAGGAGATACTTTAAGCGGGTGGTGCTGGCAGCCCGGACAAAACGAGGACACCTGGTGCTGAAGAGCTTCAAGGACACACCACTGGAGGGTCTAGAGCAGCTGCTGCCCGAGCTGAAGGTGCGCACGCCCACCTTGCAGCGTGCCCTGCTCAACTTCACACTGGTGGTTTCTGGCGTGGTGTTCTTCGTCAATGTGGGCATGGTTGTGCTCACAGATCTCAAGGTGGCCACCTCCCTGCTGCTGCTGCTCTTTGCCATTTTCATGGGCCTCCGGGCCTCCAAGGTACATTGGCCACCCCACCATACCTCCTGTGTCCCTGTGCTTTGGTGTTTAGACAGGTTGGGCCATCTGTGTTTCTGTTTATTTCATGCATTATTCCTGTGTGGTGATGTCCTTCATTCCTTCTTTTCTTTCCTCCCTCCTTTCCATTTTCCTTCCCTACCTCATTTACTGAACTTACCTTGGTGGGTTTCTTTCTTTCTTTGTTTTTTTGTTTTGCTCTCTTGCCTGGGCTAGAGTGCAATGCTATAGCTCACTGTAACCTCAAACTTTTGAGTTCAAGTGATCCTCCTGCCTCAGCCTCCCAAGTAACTAGGACTATAGGTGTGCACCACCACATCTGGATAATTTTTTCTACTTTTTGTAGTGATGGGGTCTTATTGTGTTGCTCAGGCTGGTTTCAAGTTCCTGGCCTCAAGTGATCCTCCAACCTTAGCCTCCCAAAGTGCTAGGATTGCAGGTGTTAGCCACCATACCTAACTTTGGGTGGGTTTCTTAATCTCTCTATGCTTCAATTTCCTCATCTGGAAATTGGGAATAATAATAACCTGTAGGGGTATTGTGAGCAGGAGGTAAGTGAATCTATGAAAAGCAGTGAGCACAGTGCTTGGCTCATGGTAGGTGTTACATGAGAGTTAACAGCTCATTAGCATCTGCATTAGCGGTACTTTAATGACATCATGGCCACCTGGATTTGAATCTAACTCTGTTATCTTCTAGCTATGTGATCTTGAGCAAGTTGCTTAACCTCTCTGTGCCTCAGCTCTGGAATCACAAAGTGGGGATTATGATAGAACCTAATTTACAGGGTTATTGTGGGGATTAAGTGAATGAATATGCATATGGTGCTGAGAATAGAGCCTCACACAGAGGACGGGAAGTACTATGTGAGACTTAGCTATTATCATGATTATTATTATTATCATTACCAATTGGGCTATTTGTTCTCTAAATCCCCATCCTGACTGGGTATCATTATCACTGGGAGAGCTAGCTTATAATGCAGCCTCCTGGGCTCCAGCCCTAATGGACTGAATTAGAAACTCTGGGACTAGGCCCAGGAAACTATATTTTTAACAAGCTCTTTTCCTGATTCTGCTGCATGAGAGTGTGGGGCTGCCTTAAACAGTTGCACAGGGTGTTTACCATCCAAGGATTTGTGGCTGAGGGGACAAGTGGGAGCCTGATAGCCAATTTGTGCTCTACTTGCCAAACTGCATGCCCTGTCCAAAGGCTGAGTCAGCTGGGAGGAGCTGCCTTTTACTGATTCTCCCCAGCGCTGGCACTGACCCCAGGAGTGTAGACTGGTGTGAGGCATCTGTTGTACTCGATCATTCACCTACTGGCTCATTGGTTTTCAAGCTGTTTTCAGCCATCCCAATTGGCTCTTACAAAGACTGGTAATAAATCCCTCAGATAATAGGCTGTGCTGTTTGAGAGGTGCTAGGGTGCCTGGGCCAACAGACCGGCTGGGGAGGGAACGATTTCTGTTCAACACCAGGGCTCAGGCAGGATCTGAGTGATGCTTTGAAAGGGGAGGAATGAACCTGGTGGAGAAGAAGGGACCAGTAGCACAGCTTGGTGTACCTTGCGTGGCTGGAGTCTGGGATGTAGGGTACAGAGGTGAGGCCCCAAAGGATGGTGAGGGTCTTAAATGCCCAGAAGACCCTGGACGTTATCCTCAGGAGAGTGGGGGCACCATGGAAGGGCTGTAAGCACAGAGGGACTATGGTGACCGTGGAAGATAGAGGGGAAGAGTGAGACTAAAGGCAGGGAGGTCAGCAAGAGGTGTCAAACCCTTCTGGGGAGGAAACACTGAGTCTCAGCTCAGAGGGACTTTCTGTCCCACCACTCAATGCCTCTAGGGTGGCTGTGGAGCCTGCGATGCTCTGAAAAGGCTAGCTTAAAACCCAGTTCATGCTGGACATGGAAGTGCATGCCTGTAATCTCAGCTGCTGGGGAGGCTGACGTATAGGATTGCTTGAGCTCAGGAGTTCTGATAAGCCTGGGCAACATAGCAAAACCCTATTTAAAAAAACAAAAATGAAAATAAAATAACAAAAATCCAGCTCTGTAGTTAACGTGGCACATTCATTAGCTATTTTTCCATGTCCCAGGTTGAGGTCCCAGCATTAAAATGTGGGTCCTCCCAGGCCCCTTTCCCTGTTCCCAAACCTTAGCCCCACTGAGTTTAGCATCCAACTTCCTCCCAAAGCCCTACTCCTCCCAAGTCCTTGTCTTATCTCGGGATAGGTGGTGAGATCAGACTCCTGCTGCAGGATGCAAGTCCCTTTTTCTTCCCCTCAAAGAGCTCCTCTGTGTCTGTGGTTTCTACAATCAATTCTCTACTGCCCACGATCAGGTGACTTAGGGAAAGCCCTTCCCTGGACCCCGCACTGTCACTGCCTTGGCTGGGCCAACCACAGCATCTCTCCCAACCTCCTCCTCTTGGGTTCTCCATCTATGGATGGCCTATTGTCCCCTCAGTCACTGGCTAGACCCCCCAAGCTGCCTTCCCCTGTCCTCCAACTCTTTGTTCCCCAGAGTGTCATTCCTACCCCCTGAGCCTCTGTGCCCTGTGTACTCCTCTCTGTGGTGTGCCCCTGCTCAGGCCATCTTCCCAACCTCTAGCCTGTCCCTTCCAGCCCATTCCCCACTTAACCCTGAGCTGCCCCATACTTCTCCTGCCCTTCCCCTGCTCATAGCCTGGCACAGATGACCTTGCTTCCCCAGCTTCTTTGGACACAAACCTTCTCCTCAAACTCTATGCTTCAGCTCCACCAACATGCTTGTGGCACCTCCCTTGACACAGGGGAGAGCCCTGCTGTCCCTCACTCTGTGCCTTTGCGGAAGCTGTTTCCTCAGACTGAGTCTTTTCCCCCTCACTGGGCTGTTCAACCCTCACCCTTAGATCAGAGGGTGCTTGCTTTGGAAAGCCTTTTCAGAGATCCCAGGCAGGGCAACAAAGTGAGACACTGTCTCAAAACAAACAAACAGTAAACACAAAACCTAAGATAAGCCCCCTTGTGGGCTCCACCATATCCCACACTTCACTGTGAGTCCCCTTAGCCCAGCTGTTAAGACTGCTGTGGGACAACCTGGGGAGGGTGGCTGTCCTGGGTGCCCACCGATGCATCAGGTCCAGAGGGAGAAAACAAGGACCACAGACACACACTGTCAGTGCCTAGTGGAGGTAGCAGGTACTACAGGAACCTGGGGGCAGGATCCAGCTGATGCGCCTGCAGGCACTGGGTCAACAACCCTCCTCAGGCTGCTCCACAGCAGCCTTAACAGCTGGGCTAAGGGGATTCACAGTGAAGCCTAGGGTATGGTAGAGTCCACAAGGCATCATCCCTGCCTTGGACATCTGGGAAGGTTTCTTAAAGCAGGCAGCCTCTGAGCTAAGGGTGAGGGCTGAGTAAGGGTTGACCAGCCCAGTGAGGGGGAAAAGACATTTCAGTCTAAGGGAACAGCTCTGTAAAGGCACAGAGTGAGGGACATGGGAAGTCCTTGCTTATCCATAGGAAGTGATGTCCACCCTTAACTTTTGAGGATGAGGCAGTGAGTATTTTCCGAGAACACAGTAGGGATGACTTGGCTTGTTTCAGGGCCCTGAGGGAGGCAGGAGAGAACAGGGCCTAGTTTATTTGTCAGAGGGAAGGAGCATAAGGTGAGGGCAAGAGCACTGGGGAGCCATGGGAAGGCTGTGAGCAGGAGAGGGCAGGGTCAGCTCTGGAGCTGTGTGCGGACAGGGACAACCTAGGCTAGAAGGCTGGGGTGATGCACCAGGAAGGTGAGGATAAAGCCTGCACCAGGGCTGAGCTGTGGTGCTGGAGAAGGGATGGACTGAGAGAGTCAAAGTACAGCAGGATGAGGTTGGGGACTGACAGGCTGGTGAGGAGGATGTGAGGACAGTGTCAGGGGTGGGGCTGCCCCAGATATGGATTTGAGGGGAGGAGGAACAAGTGGGCTGGGGGAGATGCTGTGCTCAGTGTGGGCCATGCTGAGTGTTGAGGGGACCATCCCAGTTGCAGGTGGCAACCTCTGTCTGGGGAGATGTTTAGCTTCGTCTCTGTGCTGTGGAGTGGCATGATCTACTCCTTTAATGCAGAATTCAACTCTATAAGTTTGGCAGACACTTAATGGTCCTCAAACTGTGGCCCGTGGGCCACATGAGGCGGTGTTATTGTATTTGTTCCCGTTTTGTTTTTTTACTTCAAAATAAGGTATGTGCAGTGTGTATAGGAATTTGTTCATATTTTTTTTTTAAAACTATAGTCTGGCCCTCCAACAATCTGAGGGACAGTGACCTGGCCCCCTGTTTAAAAAGTGTGAGGACCTAAGGTGTGCTACGCTCGGTGGCTCATCCCTGTGATCCTAACACTCTGGGAGGCTGAGGCAAGTGGATTGCCTGAACTCAGGAGTTTGAGACCAGCCTGAGCCTGAGCCAGACCTTATCTCTAAAAGTAGTCAGGCATTGTGCCGGGCATCTATAGTCCAGCTACTCTAGAGTCTGAGGCAAGAAAATTGCTTAAGAGTTAGAGGTTGCTATGAGCTATGAAGCCACAGCACTGTGCCAAAGGTGACAAAGTGAGACTCTGTCTCAAAACAAACAAAACCTAAGGTGTTTTCATATGAAATGGTCCCTAACACAAGCTATTCTTGCATCTCACCATCAGCCAAAGAAATGGCAATTCATTTCAATGCCAGGACATAAACTGACTGTGCTGAGTTTGTATAGTCCATTTCAGCAATTTTCTGTGGTGTGTTGACTTTAGAGGCATTTTACCTCCATCCTCAATGGAAGACAGGCAACACTCTATGGGCACCCAGCACGGGTTGTGGATGACTGTTCCATAATAGCTAATGTTTGTTAAGTGCTTTTGAGGGGGGAGGCTCTGTCCTGAGGGTTTTATTAAAGATGTATTGACTTACTGACCCCTCCCTGGCATCAACCTCATTTTACAGACAGTGCTATCCCAGGACTTCGGTCTTAGCCATGGGCTCACAGTTGGTAGGGGCATAATTGAGGCAGGTACCCAGGCCTGCTGGGTACAGGATCAAGTGGCCTTGCAGGATGAATGGGTGAATGCTGGGGTACATTTTCACTGTCAACCCAGAGGGCACTAATGGGCTCTCATTTCTCTTCCTTAGAGAAAGGGGTACATGTAAGGAGGGGCCCAGGGGTGGAGAAGGAGGATGCCAATAGACAGCTAGGCCCTGGAACATCTCTTCCCCGAACATTCTTCTTTCCTTCACTTCTCTTTACAGTTTAATATTTTAAACCTTTTTTTCTGGCTTGACGCCTGTAGCTCAGTGGTTAGGATGCTGGCCACATACACTGGAGCTGGTGGGTTTAAACCCAGCCTGGGCCTGCTAAACAACAATGACAACTACAATGAAAAAATATCCAGGTGTTATGGTGGATGCCTGTAGTCCCAGCTACTTGGGAGGCTGAGGCAAGAGAGTCACTTAAGCCCAAGAATTTGAGGTTGCTGTGAGCTGTGATGACATAGCATTCTACAGAAAGAGACATAGTGAGGTTCTGTCTTAAAAAACAAACAAACAAAACCCCAGAAACCTTTTTTTCATAGTGGAAAAGCTCAAACGGGCCAGGTGGGATGGCTCATGCCTATAATCCTAGCACTCTGGGAGGTGGAAGCCGTGCATCTCTTGATATCAGGAGTTCCAGACCAGCCTGAGCAAGAGTGAGACCCCCCCATCTCTAAAAATGACTGGGTGTTGTGGCTGGCACCTGTAGTCCCAGCTACCTGGGAGGCTGAGACAGGAGGATGGCTTGAACCCAAGAGTTTGAGGTTGCTGTAAGCTATGATGATGCCAGGCACTCTACCAGGGTGACGGTGAGACTGTTTCAAAAACAAGAAAAATTTAAACACATACAGAAATAGAATAGTATGATAAACTCCATTGTAGCCAGCACCAGCATCAACAATTAGCAATAGTTAATTGGATTTCCTCTAAAGACCACTCTCCACCATCAGATAGTTTTTTTTTTTTTGGAGACAGTCTGAAGTTGTCCTGGGTAGAATGCTGTGGCATCACAGCTCACAGCAACCTCAAACTCTCTTGGGCTTAAGCGATTCTCTTACCTCAGCCTCCCGAATAGCTGGGACTACAGGCGCCCACCACAACGCCCCTGACTGTTTTTGTTGCAGCTGTCATTGTTGTTTAGCAGGCCTGGACCAGGTTTGAACCCGCCAGCTTCGGTGTACATGGCTGGCGCCTAACCGCTGTGTTAAAGGCTGTGCTATGGGCCCCGAGCCCACCATCGGATAGTTTTGACCATACTTTAGTATGTCTATAAAGGATAAGGACTTACTGTAACAAAAATCTTCCAAGGGTTAAACTCGGTATCCTCTGGAAATCTTTGAGCAAATCCATTAGCACGTGGTTCGAATGGACAAACCACTCCCGCGGTGATTACTAATAGACTAAAACTGTAGTCCCCAGTACCTAGGTGGGGCTGGCGGTCTCGGAGCCACTGGGGCCAGAACATGTGTGTTATCCTCGGACCCCCACCTCAGGGACCCTCACCGAAGAGGTTGGGGTTGAGCTGTGTGTGGAGAGGGCAGTGCCAGAGTGAGTGACCCAGGGGTGTGTGGGTGGATGGGCGAGGTCTGGAAATGAGCCAGCCAGGTGATGTCCTGCTTGCAGATGTTCGGGCAGCGACGCAGCGCCCAGGCCCTGGAGCTGGCGCACATGCTGTACTATCGCAGCACGTCCAACAATTCCGAGCTACTTAGCGCCCTGGCTCTGCGCGCGCAGGACGAGCACACCAAAGAGGCGCTCCTGGCACACAGCTTCTTGGCCCGGCGGCCAGGGGGCGCGAGCGGCCCGCCGGAAGGTAGGAAGCGGCCCTGGTACCCTGCTCCCGCGAAGCCTCCGCGTCTCTTTGTGGCCCCACCTCAGTGAAACACTGGACCCACCCCAGTTCCCACTGGTGAACCTGCCAGATTTGCGAGAAAATCTCAACCCTCAGCAGATAGGATTCCTAAACCCATTTTCCGACCTTGGTTTCTGGTGTGACTTCCCACTCATGACCTCAGCCTCGATGGGGGTCTTGGATTCATGGCATGCCCTTTCCCGCCCTCCTTCCCCTACACGAGTCCATTTTCTCCTTACAAGAGACCCATGTCCGCTTCCTATGTGAGCCCCAGGTGGTCCCCTTCCCTCCGGTACCCAGACCTGAAAAAGAGTCCCAACGAGAGCCCCAGAGTCTTCTGGCCCTCTAGAGCCTCTTAGGCATTGTTCTACCCCCCTACTAGCCTCAAGTGTATCCCTTGACTTTTCCCAAACCCATGCCTCTTTTCGCGGCCCCCTCCCAGTATAACCTCACAGCACCTGCCTCTCCTGCAGAGACTTCTAAGTGGCTCCAGTCGGAGGTGGAGAACTGGCTCCTGGCCCAGTCAGGCTGTGACGTGGCCTTCGACGGAACTCGGGCCCTGGCCCACCTGCAAGCTCTGACTCCCAGCACGGGGTTGTACCCACCCCCGGGTTTCCCCAAAGTAGGCCCGCTGGCTACAGTCGCTTCCGAGTTTTCCCCGCAGACCGCACCCAGCAGTAAAATCCCCTGTCCAGCCCCAGCCCCAGCTCCGCCCAGCCTCGCCTAGCCACCAGGCTGGGAACGAAGCCCCGCCTCCTCGCATCAAGCTGTAGATCATAGTTACTGCGCTTTGTCTTTCCAACTTCCAATTACTGACATGCAATTATTTTTGTTACACTAAGCTCAAACTAAGCAGCCAATCAAAGCAGGCAACAGTTGCTAGGCACACCCTTCTAAGGAACAGCCAATCAAATCCATTTAGCTCGGCTTCTAGTCCACTGCTTAGACCCACCCTCAATATCAACATCCAAAAGTGGTTTAGTTGAGTAGCTGGGGGTGTCAGCCAATCGCAGCTGTGAAGCTTTGGGTTCTGTAAACCACTAGGTAGAGTCGTTAATCCTATGCCCTCCCGAGACTATATATCATTGTCTTTTTAGTCGGTTTCGGGCAAACCGTCCATCATATGCACAAAGGCGGTGCCCCAGCCGACTACACTGCAGAGCTGGTTAACTTTTGCTCTTGACAAACAGCCAATGACAGCTGCTGGGTACTACTAACCTTGGGCAGCCAGTTGTTGCAGAGAAGCAACTAATTGGAATTTCTAAAGCAAACCTAATCTTTCTACCAACTGCTGCTGCTTATGTGGTGAGCCATCTGGTCAACTGCTGATCAGGATGTCCAGGCTGAAGGGTTTGGGAACCTTGTGTCAGGCAGAAATCTCTGGGTCTGGAGGGAACAGAGACCACCCTCACCCCAAGACTCTGCCACTCAGGCTCTCAACAACCTCAGGTGCCTTCCTTGTCCAGGACCCTCACCATTTCTACAGAAACTACCTCGGTCTGGATCTACCCACCACCAGCGGACTGTGCAATATTTATTGATCTATCAATTTCTCCCCATCCCCTCTCCTAAAGTAATAAATCATGTTTAATAAATCTGGATCACTGGAATGGCTGGAGGAATTTCAGGGGGAGGGAAGTCATCAGAACCTAGGAAAGAAGAGACTGGATTTTGGGACTCAACCCAGTGTAACAGTGAAATTATCTCCAAAAAATTAATAATTTAAGGAAGAAATAACATATACAGGGTGTCCATAAACTTTCTTTAAATTACACATGAACTTAATGGACACCCTGTATAATATTTTTTGGCAAATA
>CAUYPK010107024.1:0-16095 GCA_963574355.1 Loris lydekkerianus
CCAAGGAAGGGGAAGGGAGGGGGGAGGTTTTGGTGAAGGAAGGGTAATAGGTGGGGCCACATCTATGGTGCATCTTAGAATGGGTACAGGCGATTGCACTAATGTGCACAGCTATGATTTAACAATAAAAAAATTTAAAAAATTAAAAAAAAAAGAAATCTTAAAATTTCCCCTCTTTCTTTCCTCTACCACTCAGATGCCCTTTAATGTTGTTACAAGAACTACCAGAGGCTTCAGACAGAAGCTATTTTGCTACACTCTGTAAAGAAACAATTAGCAAGAGATAATAAGGCAGTATAGAGCATACACACCAGGCCGAGTCTGGAGATAGAGTCCTAAGAACTTGTATAAAAGTTGCTGTAGCCTTAGTCAATTTCAATTGCTTTATTTTGCTTATTTTAAACAGTGAGGGTAGCCCTACAGAATAATTCACAATAAATTTGTGTCTAGGAAAAAATATTCTCATGGGCCTCCAGAAAATTTTTCTTCTGTCCAAAAAGAAATAAGGTTAAGATACCAGACTATTTGGATTTCTCTGCTTTGAAAAGATGTTATTTTAAACTAATATTTAGGTTTTGAACTATTCTGTTCAAAAGACAATAAAAGTATCTTACAAGGAAAGTGACAGATGACTGAGGTGTCTATTATTTTCATATCCTGGGTCATGGCACTAGGAGTGACTTTGAATGTAAGCAAAACATAACAAGAACTTATAAAATTGACAATAATTCTGATTGTTTTGCAGCAAATTCCAGATGTGTCTCCAACAGGGAAATATACAACTCTCCTGCCTTTGATGGTTATTCTTATAATTTCAGGCATCAAGGAAATTATAGAAGATTATGTAAGTTTACTGTTAAAGAATTTAAATGCTCTCAAAATATAAATAAATTGTTTATTGGTTGGAACTGATAGACTTCTTTTAAGTCTAGGTGGTGTGAAGAGGGAATCAATGTTGCCAGTTGTCCAATTTTAAATGATATATTCTTTGTCTTCTATATTTGAGAGGTTAACAGGTCTTAATATTTGTCATGAGAACTATGATAGTGTCTTTGGGGATAAAATTCAATTTGAGGTGAAAGTCTTAAATGGCTAAATGTACACAGCTATGATTTAATAAAAAAAAAAGTGCTGTATTTTCATTTCATTTTTAGCCTTGTACAGGTACCAGGAAATATTCAACACTGTTTTCTGTTTCCTCTGTACTCACTATCTTAAAGCTCATTTTCCAAAATTACCAGTTATTTTTATTCACATGCTTCTGCCTAATTCCTACCATCCTATAAAGATATGGCACCAGTAAAAACTATTTAGTTGCTGTTTTATCATATGAAAGAATTTTTCAAACTTGATCAGTAATCTTAGGTTAAGTTGGGGAAAATTCAGAATTACTAATTATGTATTAACCAAAAATGATCATTATAAGTAACATACAATATGCCAACATTTCAAGTAGTACTTACTAAGGATCAGGCATACTAGACTGTGTATCCCCTCCTTCGCTTCTGTTTCTCTCTCTCTTCGCTCAACTCCTCCCTTTCTTGTGCGTATTTATACTCATTTCAACAGAGGCAAAGATGGGTTTATGACAAAAGAGGTTGAGTTAGTAAAGGACAGAGAGCTGGGATGCCAACCAAGTCCAGAGTTCACACATAAAACTCCTTTGCTATACTCCTTCCCACAGGTATAGTATCTCAGTTGAAGGACTCAGGTAAGGACAAAATGAAACTGAAATCAATTATAGCCAAAGAGGACTTTACAATTAGATTGACCACCTCTATTCTTTCTCAAAAGTACTCTTTTTAGTATTATGAATTGAATCATTCATTTTGAACTTTTGAGGCAAGGATTTTCTTTTTCTCCTGTAACAGAAACGGCATATGGCAGATAAAATTGTTAATACAAAGACCACACTAGGTAAGTATGATGGTAAATTTTGTCTGTCAACTTGAGTGGACTGCAGGATGCTTAGATATTTGTTCCAGTATTCTGGGTGTTTCTGTGAGAGTGTTTTAAGATGAGATTAACATTTAAGTAAATGAAGATTGTCCTCCGTAATGTGGGTGGGTTTTATTCATTCATTTGAAGGTTCAAATAGATCAAAAGGATGACCATCTGCTGAGTAGGAGAAAATTTTTCCTGCCTGCTGGGCTTCAAACTGGGATATTGGCTTTTACCTGCTTTTGGACTGGAACTGAAGCATCAGCTCTTCCTGGGTTGTAAGACTGTTGGCCTTTGGAATGGAACTATACCATTGGCTCTCCTGGATTTCCACCTTGCCCATTCTTCCTGCAGATCTGGAGACTTGCCAATCTCTGTACTCACATGAGCCAATTCTCTCTCCTCTCCTCTCCTCTCCTCTCCTCTCCTCTCCTCTCCTCTCTCTCCAGTAGTGAAGAGAGTAGTGATAGTCCATGGTGTGATCTGGCAATAGAGGTATGCAAAGCATCACTATGACATAATCTTAATCACTTATAAGAACAAGAATCTGGGTAATTGCATATATGATACTTTAAACTCATTAGTTTGGCAAAACTAGTTAAAATAGGCAAAAATAGTTAAAAGAGGTTGTTCATATCTTTCAGCTACTTTTTAATGGGATTGTTTGTTTTTTACTCGCTGATTTGTTTGAGTTCTTTGTAAAGTCTGATTATTAGCTCTTTGTCAGATGTATAGCATGCAAATATTTTCTCTCATTCTGTGGGTTGTATATTTACTCTCTTAATTGTGTCCTTGACTATGTGAAAACATTTTAATTTGATCAGATTTTATCATTCCTTTTTATTGTTGCTGTGATTACTTTTGGGCTTTTCTTCATAAAATCTTTCCTGAGGCTTTTCCAGCATTTTCTTCTAGAATTATTATGGTTTCATGCCTTAGGTTTAAGTCTTTTACCCATCACGAATTAATTTTTTTGAGTGATGATAAGTGCAGATCCTGTTTCAGTCTTTTACATGTGGCTGTCCAGTTTTCCCAGCACCATTTATTGAACATTCTTTTTCCCAGTACATGTTTTTTATCTGCTTTGTCAGCAATCAGATGGGACTATGAGGATGGTTTCATCTCTGGATTCCCCATTCTGATCCATAGGTCTATGTTTTTGTGCCAGTACCATGCTATTTTGGTTATAATAGTTTTGTAGTATAGCCTGAAGCCTGGCAAGGTGATGCCTTTTGCTTTGTTCTTATTATGTAAGGTTACTTTGGCTATTCAGGATCTTTTCTTATTTCATACACAGCATAAAACTATTTTTTCTGTATTTTTGAAAAATAGCATTGTGTGTATTGAATTGAATCTATAAATCATTTGGGTAGTATAGCCATTTTAGCAAAGTTGATTCTGCTGATCTATAAGCACAGTATGTCTTTCCATCTTTTTATAGCCTCTGAAATTTCTTTCCTCAGGGTTTCATAGTTTTCCCTATAGAAGTCTTTAACTTCCTTAGTTAAATATATTTCTAGGTATTTTATTATTTTGTTGTTACTGAAAAAGCTATTACATCTTTTATTTGATTCTCAGTTTGACTGTTGTTTGTATATATGAAAGCTACTGATTTGTGTACATTTATTTCATAACCTGAAACTTTACTGAATATATTTATCAAATTCAGGAGTCTCTTGCTTGAACCTTTGGGGTTTTCTAGATATAAGATCATGTCATCAGTGAAGAGTGATAATTTGACCCTGACTTTTCCCTTTTGGTTACCCTTCATTTCCTTCTCTTTCCTGATTGCTCTGGATAGGACTTTTAGCACTATGTTGAACAGAAGTAGAGAAAGTGGGCAACCTTGTTTGCTTATAGTTTTAAGTGGGAATGCTTTCAATTTTTTCTTGTTTCATATGATGTTGACTGTGGATTTGTCATGTATGGCTAATGGCCATACATGACATACATCACATAATATGAAAAAATGCTCAGTATCTATAATCATTGAGGAAATGCAAATCAAAACCATGATGGAATATCACCTAACTCTAATGAGAATGGATCTTACCAAAAAGTCCTAAAATAACAAGTGATGCTGTGGATACAGAGAGAAAGCAACACTGACACTGTTGGTGGGCCTGGAAACTAGTACACCTCTATGTTAAGTTGTATGGAGATATCTCAAAGAAAACGTAGATCTACCATTTGATCCAGCAATCCCACTGCTTGGTATGTTCCTAAAGAGAAAAAGGTCATTTTATTTATTTATTTATTTATTTATTTATTTATTTATTTTTTCTTAAGGATCCTCTTTATTCTTATCTTATTTCAAATGGTAGGGAGTCATCAGGGGGATGAAGGGCACTTCTTAAACATTCGACAAAATGGTAGACATGAAGATCTGTTGTAAAATCTGAGGGATGTGCTTGGTATCCATGGCAACGAAAGACCAGCCAGCGGGTAAAGTTCTCTGAAGCCTGGTTGCTTGATCACCTAAAGAGCCAATAAAAATGGCAAAAGCATTCACTTGAGGGTTACTTGTGAAGATTTGTGTAAACTTGGCAGGATGTATTCCGTAGCGTGACAGATTTGCATCACCCAAGACTATGACAAAGTACTCATCAGCTGCTTCTTTGATAATTTCCTTGATGCCATGTTCTGTTCCCTCTAACGTGTGGTCCCCACTCATGCAGAACTGCGAGTGGGTGTGCATTGTCTTCAGAATTTCTCCTGCATTCAAATATTTATAGTAGCACAATTCACAATCACAAAGACACAAAAACAACCTAAGAGCTCACCAATACATGAATGGATTAATAAAAGGCAGTATACGTAAACCTTGGAATACTATTCAGCCATTAAAAGGTAATCTAGTATCTTTTGTGACAACATGGATGGAACTGGAAACTATTCTTCTATTAAAACATCACAAGAATGGAGAAACAAACAGATGCACTCAATACTAAATTGGAACTAATCAAATGACACATAAGTACACATATGAAAGTAAGTCTCAATGAAATTTGTACTCAATCTGTACAAAAGTGTGTAAATAGAATATATGTATCCTCTAATATTCTGGAATTAAAAAAAAAGATGTTGACTCTTGGCTTTTACTGTCACTAGACAAAGTCAGGGACTTTAATTCCCAACTAAAGCACCACATAAATGACTTTAAATCTGAGTAGTCTGACTACCTATGACTTTGCCTACTTCCTTTGAGGAAGATCCTGGTACACTGCCATAAATTTATACTGCTAATATTTCTTTCAGCCTTCTTCAGAAGGACCTATAATCTTTTGCCAGAGTATCTGTGATGGGAGAAAACAAAGTAATCAGACATTTTGAAGACTACTGCACACTATCTCTGAACTGACATTGATTCCAGAACACCCAAAATGTCACTGCAGCTGTGGTCCACCACTTAGAGCAGGGATGTATAAAGGTCAAGTGATCAATGAAGTTTTTGCCTGTGTCTGTCTCACAGTTGGCCCAGTGGGTCCCCACACCCATCCTATAGTTATTTCTCTAGTCTGGAATGCATATTTGGAATACACATACTCAAATGGCTGGTGAAATCTTCACATTGGTTCTCTGATCTATGGAATGAGGCCTATTGTCATATTAGAAAAAGCTGTGGAAGTCATAAAAACTGCTTCTACTTAGAAAAACAGTTAGCCAAAAGGAATGTTGCATTCCTGGAGGGCTTCTAAAGATTAGTGGCACCATTAAGGACTTGAAAGTTGCAGGACATGAAAGATGATTCCTACCACATCTCTATGGGCTGAGCAGAAGACAGATATTGGAGAATGACTTTGGATTATCACAGATTTAACCTCGTGGTGACTCCAATTGCAACTGCTGTACCAGATGTGGTTTCATAGCTTGAGCAAACACATTCTTTGTCACCTGGTATGCAGCTATTAATCTGGAAAATGCATTTTTTTCCATCCCTGTTCATAAAGACTATCATAAGCAGTTCACTTTCGACTGGCAAGGCCAGCAATACACTTTAACACTCCTGATATACTTCAGGTATATAAATCCTCTAGATCTATATCATAATCTTGTTTTCAAGAATTTTGTTTGTTTGTTTGCAAGAATTTTAATCACCTTTCCTTTCCATAAAATATCACAGTTTCATTATATTGGTGACACTATGATGACTTGACTTAGTATGCAAGAAGTAGCAGCTAATCTAGGCTTGTCTGCATGTCTAGACACCTGCATGTCTAAGGGTGGGAAATAAATGTGATAAACATTCAGGAAATTTCTTCTACCTTAGTGAAATTTCTAGGGGTCCAGTGGCATAGGGCATGACAAAATATACCTTATAAGGACAAATTGTTCCATCTGGACCCTCCCACAATCAAAAAGAGAAACAATGCAAAGTTAGCCTCTTTAGATTTTGGAGGCAACATATTCCTCATTGAGGAGTGCTACTTTGGTCCATTTACTGAGTGACCCAAAAAGCTTCCAGTTTTGAAAGGAACAGAAGTCTCTACAAAGTTCTAGGCTGCTGTGTAAGCTGCTCTTCAGTAAATGATACAGAAGGTATCAGCTACTTCAGCCAAATGATACAGAATGTCCAATGGTGTGTGAAGTGTCAGTGACAACAGAGATGGTGTTTGGAGTTTTTGGCAGGCCCTTGTAGGTAAAGTGCAGCATAGGCATTTAGGAGTTGAAGCAAAGCCCCATTATTTTTTATAGAAAACTAGTCTCTCTTTTTTTTTTTTTTTTTTTTTTTTGAGACAGCGCCTCAAGCTGTTGCCCTGGGTAGAGTGCCATGGCATCACAGCTCGCAGCAACCTCCAATTCCTGGGTTTAAGCGATTCTCTTGCCTCAGCCTTCCAAGTAGCTGGGACTACAGGTGCCCACCATGATGCCCGCCTATTTTTTTTGTTGTAGTTGTCATTGTTGTCCAGTGGTTCTAACTGCTTGGGCTGGATTCGAACCCACCACCTGGTGTATGTGGCTGGTGCCTTAGCAGCTTGAGCTACAGGAGCTGAGCCAGATAACTAGTCTCCTTTCAGGAAGCAGCTATTATTCCACTATTGAGCCTTACCACAGACTTGCACATTTAACCATGACCACCAAGGTGTCATGCAACCCAAGCTGCCCAGCATGAACTGGGTATTATTTGACCCACCAAGCCATAATTTTGGACATGCACAGTAACACCCCATTGCCAGATGGAAGTGGTACATATAAGATCATACCCAACAGGCCTTGAGGCACAAAGCAATTACATGAAGAAGGGGCTCAAACATTCATGGTCCTCACTCCTGATACACTGCCTCCTCCCTCAACCTCCCATGTCCTCATGGGAGTTCTCTCTGATCAGCTGATAGAGGAAGAGAACATTTGGCCTAGTTTACAGATGATTCTTCACAATACACAGAAGTGGACAGCTGAAGCACTACAGCTCCTTTATGGGCCATCCCTGAAGGACAGTGGTAAAGGGAACTCCTCCCATTATGCAGAACTTAGGACAATGCACTTGATTGTTCATGTTGTCTGTAAGGAGAAATGGCCAGATGTGTGATTATATTCTGATTCGTGGACAGTGGGCAATGACTGGGGCAGTCAGGAACTTGGAAGAAACATGATTGATAAATTCATGACAAAGAAATTTGGGGAAGAGGTAAGTGAATAGATACTTCTGAAAAGGTAAAAAACACAAAGATATTTGTATCATATGTGAATGCTTGCCAAGGGGTGACTTCAGCAGAAGAGGATTTTAATAATTAGTTGGATAGCACAATCCATTCTGTGAATACCAGTCATTCTTTTTCCATAGGCACCCTTGTCAACACACAATGGGCTTATGAACAAAGTAGCCAGGGTGTCCAGGTGGGAGGTCATGTGTGGGCTCAGCATCATAGCCTTCCACTAATCAAGGAAGACTTAACTTTATGGTCATTGCTGACCATTCTGCCAGCAGCGGAGACAAACGCTGAGTCCCTGATATGGAACCATTCCCCAGGGTGGTAGCCAGCTCCCTGGTGGCAGGTTGATTATGTGAGACTCCTTATATCATGCAAAGTGATAGAACCTCGTAGTTAACTGGAATAGAAATTCTAGCTATGAATTTGCCTTCTCTGCATGCAATGCTTCTGCCAGAACTACCATCCACAGAACAATAGAATGCTTTATCCAGTCATGGTATTCCATACAGTATTGCTTCTGACCAAGAAACTTACTTCATAGTTCGTGAAGTGTGGCCATGAGCCTGTATTTACAGAATTAACACAGATTTCTTACCATGTTTCCGACCACCCTGAAGTGGCTGGATTGACAGAGTCATGGAATAGCCTTCTTTAGACTCAGTTACAGCTCCAGCTAGATGGCCATACCTTGAAGGGATGAGACAAGGTTTTCCAGGAGGCTAGATATGTTCTGAAACATCAGCACCCAACATATGGTGCTGCTTTTGATGCATGGCCAAAATTCACAGGTCCAAGAATCAAGGCAGTGGAAATAAGAGTAGCACCACGCACCATCACCCCTAGTGACCCACTGGCAAAATTTTTGCTCCCTGTTCCTGCAAACTTATGTTTTGCTGGCCCACAAATATTAGTTCCAAAGGTAGGGATGTTTTCATCAGGAGATGCAGTAATCATTACACTAAACTGGGTGGTTAGACTGCCATCTGGCACCTTTGGGCTCCTCATGCTTCTAATTAACAGGGAAAGAAGGGAGTTACTTTGCTGGGTACGGTAATTGTTCCTGACTACCAAGGCAGAGTTGGACTATTCCTCCCTACTGGTAATAGGGAAGCGTTTGGCTAGAATACAGGAGATCCCTTAGGAGATCTCTTATTACCATTTCTTGTGATTAACAACAGTGGGAAAGTACAACAACCTCATGCTGGCAGGACTGCCAATGTCCGAGATCCTTTAAGAATGAAGGTATGGGTCACCCCATCAGATGAGGTGCTTGCTGAAGGCAAAACAAATACAGAATGGGTAGTGGAAAAAGTTAGCTATAAATACCAGCTATGACCCTGTGACAAGTTTCAGACATGAGGGATGTAATTGTCATAAGTGTTTCATGCAATAATTACAATTAATACATGGCTGTTTCTTTTTCAGTGTTAAGACAGGATTCATGGCAGATTATTATGTGGAAAGAGGTAAGAATATATTAATATTTTAGCTGTTAACTCAGTAATAAGCACTTACCTTGTATTTAAAATTACAGATTTTACCTGTGAAATACATGTTCAAGAATTGTAATATTATCCCTGTTTTGTAGATGAGGAAGTAGAGGATCAAAGAGAGTAAGCTTAAGGTCACACAGCCAATAGGGTGAAAATGGGATTTGAACTCAAGTCAGTCTGGTTGGAAGTCTACATGCTTTCTCTGTATCACTTACTCTGTTATCTCTGTGTCACTTACTAGGATATTTAAAGATAATGCTTTACAAATGGTCACAGGCACAGTTTAGTCTTTACATGGTGAATATTTTACACTTTTATTTTTTTTTTTTTGATCAACATAATTTAAATGTGCCATGTAAGTTTAATAATAGGTTCAAGTGTGCTGTGAGATAAAAGAGGTTAGAAAACACTCAATTAGAGGTTAGTATTTAAATGCATGAATTGTGAGGGAATGCATTCAGATTACAGCAGGATACAAGTTAAAGCCATACTAGTGTGTCTGGTGCTAGATACTAACTTTGTCCGTATCTGATATTGACTTTGTCATCAATAATTAATTGACCTATGCCAAATTCTTTGGAAAACTAACTCTTAAGAATAATTTTTTATTTCCACGTTTCATCAATATTCTTTTAACAAGTGACATAAAAGCAATCGACTCAATGCCGATTATATTTTGCCCCTTAAACCAGCCACTAAGAGATTACACCCCCTTTCCAGTAGTAAAGTGTCAGGGGAGCTGGATCTGTGAATGGAGCAAGGGATTGGTGAGGAAGTGGGAGTGCAGTGGTGGGCTTCTTACTGAGCAGAGAGTGGCTGTACACTTGAGAGAATGCCTTGTAAAGGCAGAACAAGTTAAGCAGCCAAAACCAGGGACTCTGAATTATTGTTCCTCTGAATTCTTTCTATCCCATCAGTATGGTACAGTCAAATGGAGAACTTTGAAAACAAGGAACTTCAAAAAGGAAAAAGGAATTAATTTAGAGGTGATGTGGGCAAAGGAGAAAAGGAATTTGCTTGCAGTTCCTCAGGAACTTACTTTTCTATATCTCATTATTGTTTTAATTGCACTATTTCAGCTTGTCTTTTTAGAGCCTGTTTTAGACCTTGCTGTAAGTTAGTTGTTTATGTAAGTTTTGCATGTTTTATTATCCATCACTTTGAGAACCATATGTAAGGTGTGAGTGTTTCATTATCAATCTTTTTCTCTCTTCTACTGTTGAACTTGTCCTCTATATTTAAAGACACATTGCAGTTTTTAAGGGTCTCATGTTGATCTGAGTATTTAATTAATCTGTGACTCAATTAATTAAGATAGAAATGATTTGTTTAATTGTGTTATGTAAAAAAAAAATCCAATATTCTTGTTTTTGGTCTCATCAGCAAGGTATTATTACTATTATTTTTTCAATATAGATCCAGAGATTGGTTTAGAAGAGAAATTTGAGCCTCTGCTTTCTAACTGCCTGCTACTTAAAGAGTTATGGCATCAGTGCTTGGCACAGCATAAAAGCAACATGGTTTTCTTAAAGAACAAGTACACAAGAAGAAAGCATCAAGAGCTTATAATGCTTTCCCTGTGTATTGCTCCAGTATTTAAGTTTCTCCCTCTTATTTATAATTTAGTATTCATCTATGCCTTTGGTCATCCTTTTGTACATTCAGTGCTCACTGAAGACCAAGCCCTATGCGAAGTTCTGGCAATTCACCTGGGAATAACACAGTCATTTTCTCTGCTCTCATAAAGCAGCAGAGGAAAAGGGACCATTAAGCAGGAAATTTCAGTGTTTATGAATACCACCATATCACCACAAAATGATAACAATAATAATAATAGCACTGATAATATGGATCCCTTTTCTTTTGTACTTCTTTACCAATGTTGTAATGTTACATCCTAGAGGAAGATTTGTCAACTGCAGCATTATTTACATTTCAGAATGGATCATTCTCTGTTACGGGGCTCTCCTATACATTGTGGGATATTTAGCAGCATCTCTGCCCTCTATCCACCAGATTCCAGTAGTCTCATCCCCATCACCTCAAAGTTGTGACAACAAAAAATGTCTCCAGACATTGCCAAATGTCCCAGGTAGATAGGGAGGGAAAAATCACCTCTTATCAAGAACAAGTGTTTTAGAGGAATGAATTCATCAGGAAACAAAAGCATTCTAATGTAGCTGAAATTTACTAGGATGGCTAGAAAATTTTCAAGACACATTTTGCCTCTGTTTGTGCTTTTAAATTTATACTTCTATCTTCTCTCTCCTGGTTTAAAAGGTCAATGTGGGTGATATTGTGAAGGCTTCAAACAAGGAGTTCCTTCCAGCAGACACGATCTTGATTTCTTCCAGGTTAGTTATGTTAGTGGAAACATATGGAACTTTTGTTCTGAACTGGGAATTTTATGAAAACCAAAAAAAAGCCAAAAGGCACTTTTCCCTTTCTTATACTTTCAGCCTTGTTTAGACCAGTGGCTGCAAACTATTCTCTACAGGGACAGAGAGAAACTATGTTAAGCTTTGTGGAGCACACAATCTCATTTGCAAATATTCAACTCAGCCATTGTAAAGCCAGAAGCAGTGCAGGCAATAAGCAAATATATGAGTATGGCTGTGTTCCAATAAAACTTTATTTACATAAATCAGGTGATGGCTGGATTTGACCCATGTCTCATAGTTTGCTGGTCCTTGTTTTATATTTTATAAACTTTTCTTTATTTTACCCAGACATATTTTCTTCCATCCTAAGTATTAGATTAATTATACCCCTTCTGTGATTTCTTCACACCTTCAACTAAACTAAAATGGTTTATATTTATTATCTCATTTTAGTGACATAGCAGTTCTGAGGTATTCACATTTTACAGGCATAGTGACTCACATGGAGATTAAGTGATATATTCAGAGTCATTATGTAGGCTTGTGTGGGTCCTAAATCTCCAAAATTGCCTCTTTTCTTTTACTGGAACTGTACTGCTTTATTCACCTGCTTTTGTGGTGGAAACTTATGCAGAGACTCCCTTGGAAGGTATTTCTTTCTCAGCTGGTCTCATTTTATTAGTTTCATTTTGCTTCCTTGTTGGGCCTCTGTGTTAGCTAACTTTTTTCATGTTTGTCACAGGAAACATGTGGCAGTTTGGGGTATCTCTCCTAACAGCAGTCAAAGTCACAAACAGAGCTATGTTAAATACATTTGGCACATTGGGTCCCCATATCAAGTCAAAATAATCTAGAAGAGAACCAACCAGTCTTTTGGTGAGTAGGAGAAAGGCAGAGGAGACAGAAATTGTTTTCATGAAATTTTATTTTTTAGCAGTTTTGTAGATGATATTTACTGAAGGATTCTTCCTGCCTCCATTAAAGCAAACAAGATACATGCATACTCTTATCTAAGTACTTATTTGAGCCTCCATGAAACTAAGACAACCAGAAAGCCTTGAGTGAACTCAAATTCTAGAAACCCCAGAAGATAATTCCATGCCAATGTAGGACTTTTCTTGAGGGATCCTGCCAAACTTCAAAGAGATTGAGAATTTCTGTTTTGCTGAGCACAGAGAGTACAGGAAGGAAGGGATAAAGTTCAGGGAACTCTACCATGGAGAGAACTTGAGAGGTGATCCTAGCATAAAGGTAAGAATGATAAACTTAGTTAAGGGAGAATGAAAAGTAAAGCTTGTCATTCCCAAGAGGATGATGGAGAACAAGAAGAAAGAACACATGAGGAGGAACCAACAGAAAAATTAAGGCAATATGAAAAACCAAAACAGAGGAACTCCTCCAAAGGACCATGAGGCAGCTACTGCAGAAGATTCTACCTATAAAGAATTAATGGACTAGACAGCAATGGAATTTAAAATATGGATGATAAAAACAATACAAGGGGGGTGCAGAGACAAGATGGCTGACTGAAGCTAGCTTTTTACAGAGGCTCCTTTCCAGAAGGAGAGTTAAAGGATGGAAATTTAGCAAGTAACCTGGTAGATTTGAGCTGCACCAAGTGAGAAGGTTGAAGAACACATATCAACTCCGCTGAGGTGAGCTGTGACCCCAAGGATACAAACAACAGGTACAGACTCCATCACCAAGTGGATGGGAGTCCCCTCCCCCATAAGAATGGCTCAGAGTGCCCCACAAACAAACGAGCAGAGTTCAAAGGTCCTCCCTCTACACTTCATGGGAGAGACTCCTAAAAATTAGACCTACCTCTCCTACTAGGGAGCTACAGCATTCTCCTGCCAGGCATAAAACTGCATAAAACTGTATATATTCTCTACCTGCAAATCTGAGCTCCCAGCACTCCCCTCCACTCTCACACTGAGGTCTGGAGGCCTGTCCTCCAGGAGTCCAGATTCTTGGGTGATTTCTTGAGGGATGTGGACATTCCCTAAACTGCAGCTGGTCAGTGCTGACTCTGGGGCATGGGAGCAAGGAGAGGATGGTAGGCTGAGAGGAAACCACACAGGAGCAGCAGTGTCCTGAGGCACAGAACAGCACCGTTTTAGCAACAATAGGGCTCAATCCCGTATATCCTGAAGCCACACCCCCTGTCTCCCTGGGCAACCAGAGGAGGCCAGGCATCTACTCAGGTGGCAACCACCACAGAACAGATCTGGGATGGAAACGCAGGCCTCGTGAGTAAAGGTTTGGCCTGGGGTGGTACCGACCTGGGTGGAGCTCAGGGACTAGAAACACACTTGCAGACCCGGGAAGTTCCCAGGGTGGGGCTGACCCAGAGGACTGCTTTACTGAGCCTAAGATGCACCCAGCATCATAGGATCATCAGCCTATAGACCAAGGAAAACAGGACACTAGAACTCTCAGGTAACTGAATACAAACCTTCAGGAGCGAAGACAGGGCCTGAGGCGCTGGCTCTGGGAACTCAAAACAGCTTCTCTTCTGCAGGGGAATTTAGCAGGGACAGAAAAAAATTCCTGCAAAGTTGTTCAGTTCTATTCTGTCAGTAACATCAAACAGGGCAGGGCTGGAACTGAGTGAACACCCCCCCAGCCTCCATCAAGCACCCAAGGTTATCAGGCCTCACCTGCCCCTGCTAGATAGAGGCAGAGCACAGCAACCTAGCTGAGCAGAAATACATTTCCTTGTGACTCAAGCAGGTGCAAACCCCTGGAGTATCTGTTCACTACAGGCAAGTGTGTTAGCCAACTGCAGGGCTATCAGTGACTGGGTGTGACAAAGGTGCAAAGTGGGGAAGGAGACATCAACCTTCCTATACTGATCTATTTGCAGGGTGGCTCCTCCTGACTCCACAGAGCTCTGGAGCAAGCCATATCAGAGTAGTCACCAGACCCCTGTGATCTAGTTGCCAGAGACATTTTAAACTCTCCCACGTGAGACAGGTGCTGAGTGAGACAATTGATTTTGACCTTTTGAACTGAGCCAATCACCCGAGGATTATTCAGGTGGTGCCCTGGGTGTGTGGTTGTAGAAAAGTTTGATTTTCCTTTTCCAATTGTTGCCTGTGAGGGGGTGGGGGTGTGAGATGACTTAATTGCTGGTATTCCTCCACAGTTGAGACTTCAACCCAGAGTACCTGTTTCACTAGGGTCAAACAGAAACCAGTTGAAAACAAGACGGAACCACCTAGCCCCACCACACCAAAAAGACCCTCAGTTTCTCAGGCCATAGCACTGTATGGGTCCTCGACAAAGCTCCAGAAGAAAAATCAAACAGTATAAAACAATCATGGGGCAGAATCAGCAGAAAAACTCTGGTAACATGAATAACCAGAATAGGCCAACCTCCCCAAAGGAAGATATGGCAGATGTAACTGAAGATCCCATTCATAAACAGCTGGCCAAAATGTCAGAAATCGAATTCAGAATGTGGATTGCAAACAAGATTAATAAAATGGAAGAAAATTTGGAATTAGAAATTTGAGCAGCAATTCAAAAGTTGGAATTAGAAATTCAAGGGGAAATTCAAGTCTCAAGAATTTAACAAATTTAAAGACAAAACCACCAAAGATTTTGATGCACTGAAGCAAGAATTTGCAGCCCTCAAAGATCTGAAAAAATACAGTAGAATCCCTCAGTAACAGAGTGGAGCAAGAAGAAAGGATTTCTGACATTGAAGACAAAGCCTTTGAATGCTCCCAAACTCTCAAAGAGGAAGAGAAATGGAGAGAAAAATGGATCATTCTCTCAGAGAGCTCTGGGATAATTTGAAGAAGGCTAGTATCCACCTTATTGGAATCCCTGAAACTGATGAACTGGCCTTGCTAGGCACAGAGGTCCTTCTCCATGAAATTATGAAAGAGAACTTTCCAGACATGTCAAGAGATTCTGAAATTCAGATAGCAAACAGTTTCAGAACCCCAACACGACTCAATCCAAATAAGACATCCCCCAGGCATATCATAATTAACTTCACTAAAGTTAGGATGAAGGAGGAAATTCTCAAAGCAGCCAGTCAAAAGAAATCCAGTACCTACAAAGGGAAGAATATTAGAATGACTGCAGATCTCTCTGCTGAAACTTCAAGCCAGAAGAGGGTGGTCATCGACTTTTAATCTCCTAAAGCAAAATAACTTTCAACCCAGATCCTGTATCTAGCTAACTGAATTTCATTTATGATGGAGAAAGTAAATACTTTAATGACATTCATATGTTGAAGAAATTTGCCATAACCAAAAGAGCTCTTCAGGATATTCTCAGACCTATCCTCCATAAGGACCAGCACAATCCTCTACTACAAAAATAAACTCATTCAGAAACTTTTGATCAAACTCCAACTTGCTCCATGGCAAAAGGATTAAAAATGTCCACTGGACTTTCAAAACATTCAATACCCCAAATTTTACCAGACTTATCAATATTCTCCATTAATGTGAATGGTTTATACCAGGGTGGCGAACACGCGGCTAGAGCCGCATGCGGCTCCCGGCCAAAATGAATTTTGGCTCTTTGCCTCTTATCATTATTTTGTATACTGTGGCTCTTTGCCAAGTTTGGATTTTGTTATGCTGCTTCTGAGGAGGGACCTCT
>CAUYPK010107032.1:0-21871 GCA_963574355.1 Loris lydekkerianus
CAACAACACATCAAACAAATTATACATCATGACCAAGTTGGTTTTATCCCAGGGTCTCAAGGCTGGTTCAATATACGCAAATCTATAAATGTAATTCAGCACATAAACAAATTAAAAAACAAAGACCATATGATTCTCTCAATCGATGAAGAAATTTTCATTCCAAAAGGGAGTAATAAGAAAGAAGGTGCCGAGTAAATGCAAAACCCAAAAGAGTGAATGACCTTAAATCTCAAGACCACAGAATAATCTTCCTTGACTCCATTTCCTGGCTGGTGAAGATGCTGGGGAGGGTTTGGGCCCCCAAGGCCTCAGGCAGCCCTACCCCTATGGCTCTTCTGGACTCAGCTCACATAGCAGCTCTTTCAGGCTGGTGTTGTACATTGGTAACTAGAATTCTGGAGTTTAGGGGTTGGCCCCACTCCCATGACTCCACTAGTGGTGACTCTCTGCAATGGGCTACCTGCAACAAATGTCTGCCTCCGTGTCCAGGCTGCTTTTTGACATGCTTTGAAATCGAGGTGGCAGGATCCATGTATTCATAGCTTACATTCTGATACCTGCAGAATTAACACCAAGTGGACATTAACAAAAAGTGCTGCATGCACCTCCTGGAGCAGCGGTTAAGCTGCACCTGAGCCCACTTGAGTCATGGCTGTAATGACCAAGGGGCTCTATGAAGGGGGCATCACACCCCAATGTCCCAAGGGCATGCTAGGCCTCTTCTTTTGACATATTTTCTCCCCTCAGGTCTTAGTAGTTAGGGACCTGTGATGGGAGAAATGGCAGCAGTAAACTCCGAAGTGCCTTCCGGGTTATCCTACGAGCTTCTGGTGTTAGCCTCTCTATACTAACCTCCATATCCTTGGTTTCCTCTCCTGAAACTTCTCTTTAATTCTCTACCACTTGGCCAGTGGTAGAGAATCCTACAAATCCCTAAGTTTTGGTTCCATTTTACCTTTTTTTAAGCTGAGGTAAAATATCCATGTATCCATGTATTACCATCTTTACTATTTTTAGTAATGTTCAGTGGTAATACAGGTAGACCCCAGGTTATGGACAAGAACGTTCCTGAGAACATCTTTAGATGTAACTGGGATTCCTGGTGAACAGTTCACATATGCTAACAAAAATAATAATAATAAAAATAAAAAATACTATAATGGTTTATATATAGTAATAATAGTACAATGTATTATTATTATATTATCATTATAATGATGATACCCCTGTACTGTGTAATAATAAGTTACTGAAAACACCATGCTCTTTCAGTTCAAATAAACAAAACATAAAACAAACCCATACAAAAAGTTGAGATAGGAGAAATTCAAGAAAAGAGTATTAAAGGATAACATTCACCTATTATTGCATCAATGTCTTGCTTACTGCAGGGGAATTTTTGAGGCAAGAAGGTGGGCTAACGTTAATCAGAAGATGATGATGGAGATGGTGCTGGAGAGGATGGAGTGGGGGGCTGCAGAATCAGGATTTGATTCTATTCCTGGGGAAGGGGAGCTTACCATGGGAGTCAGTCGCTATAGGGTTGTTTACACAGACTTTGTCTTTTTTCCCCATTGTGAATGGCCTTGTAGCAGGGGATATTCTCCCTACCTGTACAGAGAACCTTTGTAAAGTCCTCATTGTTGAGATCTTGCTCCTTAAGCTTAACAAACCAAACAGTGAAATGAAGGTCTTCAGCTAATTCTTTTATCATAAGTTCCCTTGATTCTGGATCTTCTGATTCTTTGTGTTTTTGTGTTTCTATCAGCTCCTTCTCTGAGACTAACTGTGAGCCTGAGGATACCATGCCAATGAACCGCTTAATACCATGTGGATTTGTTTACATGCACGGAAGAAACTCGTTCCAAGTTCTTAATTTAATTAGTACTTTTAAATTATCCTTATGGGGAGACTAAGGAGCCCATTTGTGAGGATGGAGCACTGTAAGTCAGGTTGTCAGTCTTTTTTTGCCTTCATCTCTCCCTCCCTTCTTCCCTCCCCAGCCTTGATAATCACCAGTCCAATCTCTATCTTCATGAGATCCACTTTTTTAGCTCCCACATGTGAATTAGAACACACAATATTTATCTTTCTGTGCTTGGCTTATTTCCCATAACATAGTATCTTCCAGTTCCATCCATGTTGCTGCAAATGACAGGATTTCATTCTTTAGTGAATAATGTTCCGTTATGTATTTATACCATATTTTCTTTCTTTATTCATTCTCTGATGGGTACTTAGGTTGAGTCCATATTTTTCTATTGTGAATAGTGCTGAATAAACATGGTGGTGCAGATTTCTCTCTAATACCTGATCTCCTTCCTTTTGGACCTATATCCAATAATGAAGTCACTGAATGATGTGCAGGTTATTTTTAGTTTTTTGAGGAGCTTCCATGCTGTTCTCTGCAGTGTGTACTAATTTATATTCTCACCAACAGTATATGAGGATTCCCCTTCCTCCACATCCTCACCAGCATTTTTTATATAGGCCATTTTAACTGGCATGTCCTCCCCTTTTAATTATACATTTCATCTTTAAATTATTTCTCTTTTCTGATATCTGACTGTGTGAAGCTTAAGGAAACCATGCTGCACCCTGAATGTTTTGCTGCTTAGATATTTCTTCCAACAGATGCCCTATTACCTTTCAATTCCGCTTTCCATAAAGCCCTTGGTCAGAGACACAATCCAGCAAAGCTCACGATGACCTTTAATCCAGTTTCAGTTTTTAATACCCTGTTTCTCATTTTTGCCTGAAACTTCATCAGATTTGCCTTCATAATCCATAACTCACAACATTCTCATCACAACCACCTGGGGAATCTCTGTGGAGTGTCAGGCTTTTCCTAAAGTTCTTCCTTTGTCCTGGGCCCTACCACAATCACTTTAACGCCCTGCTCCTGACAATCTAGGGGTTTTTTGGTTTTCTTTCCTTTTTCTAATTTAATGAAAATTTTTTTATTTTTTTTTCCTCTGTATGAGTTACATGTTTCCATTGACAGTGAAAACAATGAGCAGAGATTTCAAAGCATGCAGACATTCTATGAAACTTTCCACCCATCACAATCTAGGTTTTTTTCTAGCCTGCATCCTCACATTCTTCCAGCCTCTGCCCTTTATCCAGTTCCAAAGCTGCTTTCACATTTTTAGGTATTTGTTGCAGAAACACTGGTACCAATTTTCTTCTTAGTCTATTTAAGCTGCTATAACATAACACCTGGGACTGGGTAATTTAGAATGGGTAGGAAGTTACCTTTTTCTCTTCTGGAGAGTGGGAAGCCCAAGATAAAGAGCTTCTTGCTTCACCATGACATTGTGTAAAGGTCACAGTGTGAGAGATAGAAGGGGTCCAAACCACCCTTTTATAAAAAACACATTCCCGTGAAGGAGGATTATTCTACTTATTAGGAAAGAGCCCTCATGGCCTAAATTACCACTTAAAGTTTCCATCTCCTAATACTGTTACAATGGTAATAAATTTCAACAAGAGTTTGGGAGAGGACAGTCAAACCACAGCAGCATTATAGGAGAGATGACATTCTTTTGCCAGTATTTCAAAGTTGTCTGCTCAACAATGACAACTGACAGGCACTCTTCTGTCACTGAGGCTTTCTTGCCATAATATTAGACTATCAGTTTCTCCGCAGTTCTGTAAGCAATAGCAAGTTTCCAGAATCTCCATTTTACAGACAAGGATTCTCAAACCGGCAGCCTTGGCATTTGACCCAAGGATTCTCCCCAAATCAGAAGAGTTCAGAATTTTCCCAGGGAGGTATCTGGGATAGACAGGAAGTTGTTAGTAACCAAATGACTCACTTGCTGAATCACAAAACAAGAACCATTTGGGGAAAGATTGCCCCTCTTAAGCACAACCGCAGAGTATGTTTCTAGTTAAGTCAACGCCTTGGAGGCCTCTTTGAGAAGAAGCCAACACTGGCCATTAGCATAGTAGCATCACCAAGGGTTGAATGATAATGGCAGAAAATTCAGGGATCCCTTCTTATTTTATGTCGTGAAACTCCCAGGGATATATTCTCTGGGAAGTCCCAGATGGAGATTAGGGAATTTTTCATTTGCCTGGAACCCAGATTGTCAATGGAAGCTTCAAGGAAAACCCAGGAATTCTCTACAGCAATGACATTTGGAACCCTCTCCTAGGAACGAGATGGCCAATTATTTCTTTTCCTCCTCCTAATAATTTTCACATGAATTTTACCACCCTAAAGATGAATATTTATTTGTGCTTTATTTTAAATATCCTGATGTTTGGTGTGATAGAAGACATTTCAGCTTTTAGAAAGTTAAAATTTGGGAGATTATGCTAAAATTAATGGCTGAATATGGAAAATTTAACTTTTTTTTTTTTTTTTTAGAGAGAGTCTCACTTTGTTGCCCTCAGTAGAGTGCCTTGGCATCATAGCTCACAGCAACCTCTAGCTCTTGGGCTTAGGTGATTCTCTTGCCTCAGCCTCTAAAGCCTCCCAAGAGACTCCTGCTACAATGATCAGCTATTTTTTGTTGCAGTTTGGCCGGGGCCAGGTTTGAACCCACCACCCTTGGTATATGGGGCTGGTGCCCTATTCACTGAGCCACAGGTGCCGCCCGGAAAATTTAACTTTCTTAATCCAGATTTGCTGTTTTATGATAAAGTGACTATTTAATATTTTTCACTTTAAATATATTCACCATGAATCCTTGAGGTGCCTCACTCATTATTCCACCTTCCATTCATTCATTTGTTTTCATTTAGAGAGTACGTATTTATTATTTATTATTTATTGAAAGTGTTTTACATGCCACATGCTGAGATATCCACAAAGGATTACAAAGCAGACTTTCATGAATCAACTGGTTTGGTTCCTGACCTCACAGAACTACATCTAAAGCTCTGCTCCTTCTCCCAGACATTGTGTTAGGGAGCTAGCTCTTCCTTCAGTTAGCATAAGAGGGGTATCTGAAGAGAGGGGTTCTAATTGTGAGTTAGGAATAGGCGTTATTGCAACAGCAACCCTAGTTAACTATTGGATCCTGTTCTCAGGGAATAACCACCTTTGACTGCAAGCATCTCAGTGCAGGGTCCATCTCTCCTTAATACCTGTACTTGGGAGAGGAGCTCACTTCTAGCACATGCATAGTAATGATGAGCACAGCTAAGGAAATGGTGACAGAGTTAACAAAGTGACTTGCTCTATTAACACAGCCCCATTCTCACTTAATTTATATCCGTGGTTAGGGCTCTTCTTAATGGCTTAGAGCTGCGTCTCCTATATCCTGGATTGTCCTGATACGTGCTCAGTTTGAGCCCAAGACATTAACCTGTTGGCTATGATTCCATCACAGACTCCATGTAACGATACTTGTTTTCGTTAACTCAAATTATTTTAGCTATATTCCAGCCACTTCAAACGTCTACCTTGAGCCCCACCAGCTGCCTTTTGCCTCTTTTTCAGTTCTTCTTTGCCCTAAATTAAATTGGTTTTCCCCATGCTCAATCATTACAAGTCTACTAGGCTGATGCAGACAGGCTCAGGATGAACATATATTTAAAGATTCAGCTGGTCTTGAAAGGAAGAGCAAGCTAGGAGAAAAGGGAGGGCAAAAAGAGTTGTGTTTTCCCCCTTCTCCACAGAGCAAGGACCTTTACAATGCACCACAGTGTGTGAACAGAGCTGCGTGCTGTGATACCATTTAGCGATAATGGATGACTTGTGCTGCCCAGACTTAACAGGCCATTGAGTAACATCAGGCCGCAGATGGAGTGCTCTGAGACTGCCGTGCATTAAAAAAGGATAAAAAATAAAATTGTCTATAACTATTGTCAACGTATTTACCCCTTGTTTAGGGATTCCCATGGCAACCAAAGCAGTTCCCACTAGCTGAGATGAGATATCTGCACTGTACAAGGATGTGCTCTGTTTGTCCCAGAAATGAACCCTACGTGTGTGCAACTCCTCCCTCTAGTGACAACGCGGTGAATGGCAGGGCTTTTCATAGTTTGCTTTGGCACTGAGCTCTCACCACCATATGTTATGGCTCTTAACTCTAAAAGAATAATATTGTTATATTAAATTAGCATGACTTATTTTTTGAGGAGACTTCTAAAACTTCATTGTTTGGGGTTGCTTAATTCTTGCTTTCCAAGTTTTTGTTTTGTTTTCATATTTTGAACTAAACCTAGGAAATACGCAAGTTGCTGGCTTGACCCAAACCCTTCTCCAAGGGCCTTGCCTATGTGTCCCACGCTTGAAAAACTAGACAAAAAAGAAAAACAACTAACATGGAAGAAGTTGTTTGGATCTCTGAGGCCACTGTTCTTTCTTTCGCGGTTGAGGGGCTGGCATATAATTATAATCTTAAGGAACGCTCAAGCATGCTACTCTCTCCTACAACCTCCCTTTTGCCAGCTGTCACCCATGACAATGTCCAGGCTAAGAACTAATGTGCAGACCACCCACGAGCTTAAGATTCTGCAGGGGCAGGAAACTCTATCCAATATGTGCACATGAAAGAGGCCAGAGTAGGGTTAAAACAATCTCTATCATCACTTCTAAACTCCTCCATATCCTTACAGATTCTATGGAAAGACCTTAACTTTTTAAAAAGTCACAACTAGAGTCCCATCCACTCCTTCCGACCCTCCCCTGAGATTTTATAGTCTTTTGTTTCAATTTTTGCTCTTCCATTGCTATTATAAACTGCCTTATGCTATTAATATTTTTTTTATTTTTTTATTTTTTTATTATAGATAAAAATATGCACCATAGATGTGGCCCAAATTTGTCAATTGTTTTCATCCCTAATACAAGTTCCTTGGGAATAAAGATGTTCTTTTGAATGTCTGAATTCTTCATTTAGTTTTGACGGTTCAGTTGATGGGACTTTTTCACACACAGCTTGGTGAGATAATCTTTGTAAAGAGAGGCATTAGTCAATGGGAAATTCATGTTTCTGATGTGATCCAGATTTCTGGATATACCACACAGAGACAGGAATACTGAGGAAGGAAACAAGGAAGGAAATTTTATCTATATTGAACTGGCAGTGTCTTGGTTTGTTATGAAATAATTCACTAGATCTAATGATTCTCTAGATCATGAGATGCCTACTACACCCCTATGTGGGTATGTATAATATTCACTTTCTAGATAAGAAAACTAGGACTCAGAAATGTTAATTAAGCTGAATATCATAATGTTGCCAAATGATGCCGACAGGTTTCCATAAGTCTTCCTACTGTATTTAAAAACTTCAAAAAAGAAGTTCTCAAACTTTCACTAAAGAGAAGCTACTTTTGATACTTCTATTATTTTACATGCTGAGGGAAGAAGCAGGAGGTTCTCAGAGAGCAAGTTACTAATGCCTGGGAAGGGATAAGGATTAGCCTCACTTCCTTCTGCACTGGTTATCAACCCTGATAGCGTAGAGAAGAGGCAGAAGTAGAGATCTAGGTTTGCAGATCCACTGATGATCCTAGGTTCATGTATTGTGGAACCTGGCTCAAGAGCAGAGGTCTCATCATACTTTTCCCCAAAGCACTAGTATCATAAGCTTTTACTTTAAAAGAAGATGCTAAGGGTGGTGCCTGTGGCTCAAAGGAGTAGGCTGCTGGCCCCACATGCCAGAGGTGGTGGGTTCAAACCCAGCCCCAACCAAAACTGCAATAAAAAAAAAAAGAAGATGCTAGAAAAAAAATTTGAGAATTCTAAATGTGAAAATTAAAAACATGTTCTGAGAAGTTCTTTAATTTGACTATTAAGAAAAACCTTTAAATGATCTAACCTTGCTAAACCTTAAATTTTCCAAACACACAAAAAAAACCTTAGCTCCTATGTGCTTGTTAAAAGTCTACCAGATTATACATAGGAAAATAAATTTTCTAACACCAGAGTGAGTCAAAAATGTGGAAGTTCAAGGCAAGAAAGGAAATCTAAGCACATAGACTTAGAAGTTGTGGACTCTAAAGTAAGGAAATGATACAAATGAAATTAGATATGACAGCCACAGTCAAAGTGGACATGTTTAAACCATTTGTGTAAAGATTCACGTGGTCAGAGAATATTGTTTTACTTTATAAAGTTTAGGGAGGAAAAAGTAGAATTTAAAGTATTATTTGGTCCTGTTAACTACATTTTGTTATTTCATTTTAAGGGAAAGAAGAGCTTTTGACCTAATTATTCTCAAAGTCAAAGAGTTCATTTCAAAAAATTCAGCTTTGGTAATTCCCTTAGTGTTTTGATTCAGAAAAGTTTCCCTGCTGAGGCCATTCTTGTTTCTCCATCTTTCTCCTTCCTCTCCTTCTTCCCAACTTTCTCTCCCACCCCCATGCCCAAATCACATTTGCAATTTCGGTCTGTTTTATGTCTAGACTAATGGGCTTAATTTTTTGTCAATGCTCATCTTTTTAAAATTTCTCTACTCCTTTTTATTCTCTATATGTTTTCATTATCTTCTTTTCCACAAAATGTCCCATTTCTTTGGTGATAAAAACTTGAGAAAATTTTTGTGACATCATAAAAAATTGAATTCCATCTCCCATAATTGTTAAGTAGATGTTAACCAAGTGACTCAGTACATTTTAGGTTCAGGTTTATTTAACTGTTAAGTGGATTTAGTAATTCCCGCCATAAGTGAACTTTTAGAAATATATATACATTTCAATACTAACATTATGTGTATGTAAAATATAAAGGTCCAAGTATCATGCCTAGCACACAGTAAATGCCTAGGAAGTGTTCATTCTCTCCCCAGAACCTAAGAAGATTACTTGGCATACTGGATTCCTTTGCTATTTGTTTGTGACCACTCACCCAAGGAAGTTCAAGGAAATGGAAAATCTTTCCGATGAGGGTGCAGGGGAGCTTATGGAACCCAGTGAGGAGTACAGCCAAGACTAAATGTAAATGAAAAGTTAGTCAACAGGAAGCTGCTCTTTCTGTCTCTAGTTCTGACAGTTTCAGCCTAGATTGCAGTAGAGTATTTTATATAAAGTATTCCTTCCTATGGTTCAGTTCTCTTCTTTCACTGAAGTCTATTGAGATTCACTAAGATGTAAACCTGCATCTTTATATCTGTACCAAATTTCACCAATTCCTCCAAGTCCACCATGATGAGCCATTAAATTAGAGAAACAATTTTGGTGATTTTTATGGGGGATTTTAGACTACAAGTGGAAGGGAAATCTGTGCATTCAAGGTGAGTAACCCTTTTGGCACAGGCAAATGGTTAATTCCAAAGAAGAGTTATATATTTCATGACCTCTTGTATTCTTTAAGAGAATTTTAAATTTTATCCACTTCTTCAAAACATTCTGGGGATTTTTTTTTTTTAATTTGTACCAGGTTTGCTAGTGTTTCAAAAGTCTAAATAAGGGGGTCTTTGTGATGAAAATATGCATCACAAAATCTCAGGACACTTTAACTCTTACCCATCACTAATGAAGGAAGTTGCACTGAAGAATATATGCACAGCAATCATCAGAAGGCAAGCATAAGATGAACTGATTACAATCAATCAGTGAATCTCTTTCCCCCTTAACCTCTTCAACCCATGATCACCCCATCCACGGCCCTACCTTTCCTTTCATGGTCCAGAAAGCATATTTAACAAGGACCTGGATGCGGTGATCCAGTTAACTTCACCAAAGTCCCCCTATTCTTACATTTTAATCCTTGGTCAACCATTCAATTTTGAGGCGACCTTTGACATTTTTTGAAAAGGGGATTATGGCACTGATGTATTGAAGAACTGCTAATTACTCTTTTAAAAGAACTTCGAAACTATAAGGAAAGATAAGTACTTGGCTATAATAGGCTTGATCTTCATTTTTCTTCAACAGATTTCCATTTGCCAACAACTTGGATTAAGTCTATAATTAAGAGAAATGTAAAAATATTATGTCAGGTTTTGTTTCACCTGCTCATCCACTAACTCAACATTTACTGAACCTCCATTATATGGAAAGGCACTAATTTAAGCTTTAGTGATATAAAAAAAGAAGAATTTACAGCAGCCCAGCTATCAAGTTACTCAGTGTCTATAAAGGCTTCAGGCTGGTAAACAAATGATTGGAATATAGTATGATAGACATAGCAGGTGAAACTGTCATGGCATAGAAAGCGTAGGGAAAGGGTCTGGATTAAGGAGGGACAGCAGAGGAGCTGTCAGGATGGACTGAGTATACTTGGGAGAGTGGCAGTTTGTGAATGAGAGACAGGCAGGGGATAGATGGCAAATGGCCTGGCAGGGCATCCTTTGGAGTATGCACTGAGATCAGAGGCCAGTTAGAGAAAGGAGTGAGTGTAGAAGAAAACACCAGGTCCCAAAGCAGTCTAGTTGATGAGAGAGGTGCAAGAGACACATCCATTCCTAAGACTGGAAGATGTTTAAATGGGCAAGAGTTGAAGAAGTTCTGACCTCCAGTCCAGCTTATCTGTGAAAAGCCCCACCCCTGGGATTCTCAGTTCTTTCTTCCGTGTATCATTGCTTTTCAAAATTGATCCTATGTTGCACTGATAAACAACTTCTCAGCCAGTTGTTTTCAGAGAGTCTGTCTCTTCAAATGAAACAACTATGGATTTAGGGTTGGTTGTACTACCCTGGAATGGTGAGATTGACGATTACTCAACTAAATGAGATTAATATGCTCAAAAGCCAAAGATACGTTTTTCTTTCTCCACCATTTTGCCACTTGAAAAAAAGTGAAGCTGAAATCTAGCAGTAAAGAATTTTAGAACTGCTATGCTCAGTGACCTACTGTCATATGTTGGTTTTATAACAGAAGCAGTCATGGCTTTCTTTGAAGATTGGAGGGAGAAAAGACAGTCCCCAAAGGCATCATGATGTTATCAGTAAAGCTTTCTCTGTCATACTCAGGTGCAATCGTGATAAAAGATATTGTTTCAGGATGGTACAGTATGTTCACCATAGTGGTCAAATTCTCTTGCTGCAGAAATTACTCAGATATAAATGAGATTCTTCTCCATTTCCTATGTTTCAAAAAGGGGAAAGACTTCACATTCTTAGGATAATTTCAACTGATTCTGTTTTTAAAAAAGAAATTCCAACTATAAGTTAATTTTCATCCCTTTTCCAAAAATAGAATTTGGCATTCTGACACTAGTCTAAGATGTCATACATAGAAAAATGACAAATTAGGCATAGGGGTGGGGAGAGAATGAAGAATTACATTGTATAGAGATAAGGTATTCATAAATAAAACAGCACATTAGATGTTCAAGCTAAATAATGCAATTTAGACTAAATCATCTGCATCAGTTTTTTAATGACTATGATGAAAAATTACCACATACTTAAACAATATAAATTTTTAATCTTACAGTTCTATAGGTTTTAAATCAGATCCAAATCTCACCAGGCCAAATCGCGATGTTACCAGGGCTGCATTTCTTTCTGCAAGTTGTAAATTCATTCGCTTGCCTTTTCTAGAAGCTAGAGGTTACCCACATCCCTTAGCTCACAGCCCTTGTTTTCCATCTTCAAAGTCCTCTAATCATTTTTTTGGTATTCACCTCCCCTTCTTATGTCTTCTTCTACAGTGAAGGCCCCTTCTGATTTGAGTGGGGGCACACTTCTTTACTCAGGTTGATTTCTCTGTCTGCTGTTAGTAACCTTAGTTCCACCAGCACTTCTAAGTCCTTTTGCCATGTATTCAAAGGTGTATTCAAAGACTCACACATAGACATCTTCAGGGGTGTCATTATTCAGTCTTCACACCCTCAACTTCTTTCACAGTTTGTAAAATCACACCAGGGATTCTACAATCCCTATATTGGTTTTTAACTACTTAAATAAATACAATGTGAAGACTATTTTACATGTGCTTATTCCAGTAGTCAAGCTCTGTTTAGTACAACTGGATTTATAATGCATCCCATGCAGTTTAGGATTTCAGGAAGAACCAAAAAATAGTGAACTTACTTAAGGAGATTTCTTTCTCCAGAGCAGAAATACTCCCAAGGGAGGTATTCAAATTGTATTTGGAGTATAAAAGCTTCATGCTGATATTTTTACTCTGAGTTTCTGTTCCTCACTTGTGTTTTTCTTTTAAGACATAAGACTACGATGGGAATGATACAAGAAAAAAAAAAAAAAGAGTAGTAATTTGGACCCCTGTTCCTTTTAGAAGATGGTTTGCTCTTCTCAGCCATGTCTGTGCTGATCGTGGGCCTTCTCAGCCATGTTTGTGCTGATCGTGGTCAGCAGGGAGATATGTTTTTGGAAAATCCAAGAAATGCTAAATTAATGCACATAATGTAAAGGCTGTGGCACTTTTAGAGAAGAAAGTGTTTTCTAACAACCTGGATGGAACTGAAGACCATTCTTCCAAGTGAAGTTTCGCAAGAATGGAAAAACAAACACGACACATACTCATTATTAAATTGGAACTAATCAACACTCATGTACTCTTTTGGTAGTAAAATTCCAGGGAAAGCAAGCAGGAGGGAGGGGGCAAATGTGGAAGGGTGAGTTCACACATAACACGTGCAATGCACACTATCCAGGTGAGGGGTACACCTATAACTTTGACTCAGACTGTATGAAAGCAATTCATGGAACCAAAACATTTTTACCCTTTTAATATTCTTAAAAAAAAAAAAAAATCAGTGAAAGAAACTGCAGCAGAAGGAATTAGGGAAGGGGAAATCCAAAGTTTGGAGAAAGGAAAAAGAAAAAAGTCAGTTGTCATTAGGTAAAGGTTTGGAGGGTAATTAATAAGCAAAAGATGTTCTGAAGGAATTCTTACTTTCTCCCCACTTCTCCACAATTTAAAAATGATCTGCCTTGCCCTTCAATATTTTCACAAATGAGTCTATTTCCATTGAGTGCAATGTGTTCACACTGACCCCCAACCTGTGTTTGTGTGAAAAAAACATGACCTACAAACATTGCTTAAATGTCTACCAAGAGAGAAAGCTAGAACCGAATAAAGCCCAGTTGCTGGCCCAAGGATCTGACAGTTGCCTACATCTAAAGTTATGAAGAAATTAATTTGTATGCTATAGAAAATAAGCACTAAGTTATGATGAATCAATCAAATAAATTCTGCAAAAGATCAGAAGAACAGGAGTTTACAAAGGAACCACTACCTTATTTTATATTGAACGATGATCCTGATACAGCAGCTATTTACTGAGCATCTATTCTCCGCTAAGCACACTCTGAGCATTTTATAGTACCAAATGTAATCTAACCATAATGTATAGTACCAAATTTAATCTAGCAATCACCTTTCAAAGTAGGTCTTTTTATCTTTATTTTATGGTAAGAGTTCATATTTGTTCATAATAGGTGACGGAGCCAGTTTTCAAACTCATCCTAGGCTCTTTTTTTCCTTCTAACAAGCCACGTGACAATGTACAACCCTTTTAACATTTTTCGTCAATGTTTTCTTAGTCTGTAAAATAAGCTGCATATCAATTTATTGTTGTTACTATGCTGGAAAAAATTGCTCCACAAAGATATATTCACTTCTTAAATCCCAGAACCTGTAACTGTTCCTTAATATTACAGAAGATGTGCTGGAGTTAAGGATCTTAGGAAGAGGAGCTTCTGCTGGATTACCTGAATGGCTCTAAATGCAATCGCATGTCCTTACGGAGGAAGCAGAGGGAGATTAGATGCAGACACACACAGAGAAGAAGGCTTTGTGAAGTGGGAGGCAGAGATTGGGGAGGGGTCTCAAGCCAAGGGCTGCCAGGAAGTGCAGGACAGCCGCCAAGCACCAGGAGAGTTAGGAAGCAGCCTCTCTGCAGCCTCCAGAACGAGTGCAGCCTGGCTAACTCTAATCCTATGATTTTGAACCTCTGCCTTAGAAGTGTAAGAAAATAAATTTTTGTTGTTTTAAGCCTCCAAGGTTTTTGTTATTTCTTACAGCAGCCTTTGGAAACCCATGCATTGTCATAACAAATCACCACAAATTTAGCAGCTTAAAAAAACACAAATGTGTTATCTCACAGAAATCTGAAATAAGTCCAGGTGGGCTCAGCTAATGCCTCTCCTCTAACTCTCATGAGGCTGAAATCAAGAAGTCAGCTGGCCTGGGCTTTTATCTGAAGGTTCTGGAAGGTAGTTTTCTTTCAAGAGCCTTTAAGTTCTTGGCAGAATTTAGTTCTTTGCGACTGTAGGCTGAGGACCCTCTCCCAGCTGGGGACCTCTTGCAGCTCCTTGAGGCTGTACCCCTTTGTCACATGCTCCCCTTGATACGTGGCTCTCTTGTCACATGGCCTTCATGTCATATGGTCCCCTTATCACATGCTCCCCTTGACATAAAACCTCCTGTCACATGGGCCCCGCATCTTCAAATCAGCAATAGAGCATTGAGTCCTTCCCACTTTTCTAATCTTTCTGACATCTCCTTCTGCCCCATGTCTCACTTCCAGGCACTAAATTTTTGATTTTTAAGGGATCATGAGATTAGGGTGTGCACATTCAAAAAATCCAAGTTAATCTTATTTGAAGGTCCATAATCTTCATTATATCCACAAAGTCTCTTTTTGACACATAAGATAACATATTCACAAGTTCCATAGATATTTTTTAGGGAAGGAGGGGAGTGTTCTGCCTAATAGAAGGGGTTAAGAACGGATTATGTGTAGACAAAGTTTTATAAAAATATATGTACTACTTTGGGTAAAAAATTTAGCTGCTAGGAAAAACAGGGGTGGGAGGTACTAAAAAATACAATGTTTTAAATATGATGGAATATTATTTCTTTCTCCCCAGAGATCCTAGAGGAAAGCCATCCCATAAGGTTGGAGAATGACCAAGTGCTAACTTCATCTTGTTTTTCTGCTCTTCCTTGGGAACTTGTCTTGGTCCGCAAGGTTGAAGTTAGGTTTCCACCATAATTTGTTCACACTGTAGTTCAAAGGTAAGAATACATGAACTTTGAAGGGGAGAGAAATTTTCTTTTTAGCACATGATTGAAGTTGGAGCCATCACCCCAACTCACTAGCAAATTCTTTGGATCTGACAGTGTTCAACTGCTAGAGAAGCTGGGAAATGAAGTCTTCAGGTAGGTGGTCTTATTCCATGCTAACATCTTTAACTATGGAAAAGGATAATTTATTTGGGAGACCACAGGAAATCTGCAATAACATGGAATTCAAACAAAACTTTAGGAAAATTGAAAGGAAGAAAAAATGTCTGAAATGGTAATATAGTTTGATAAAGAGTATTGCAGGAGGGATGGGTGGGATATGCTTAAGGAACAAGAGGTATAACATATGGTTGAAACAGGGAGATTGCGCATAATAATTAGTGCTCCAAAAATCTGGAAAAGAACAGAAATCTTCCTGAGAACACAGATCTTGGGTCTTATTCATCACGTTATCACAAGGATTTAGCTATATGTCTTGCACACAGTATGTATTCATCTGTTAAACTGAATTTTCTCACTTCAGGGAGACCAGAATTCCACAAATGCTAAGATAACCATTTCTAGCTACTAGGAAAGTATCAGTTGGGAAGAAAAAAACACCCCCACTCTTTGAGCTCATGGTCTAAGGGTGAGCATACAATAATAAAATGACAATATAAGCAAATTCATAATTACTAACTCTGTGAAAAGTATGAAGAAAAAGCAGAGGAAGAAAGTAGAGGAACCTATTCTAGTCTGGAGAACAGACAAGTCTTCCTTAATAGCAGGGACTTGGAGATGAACTATAAAGATGGAACGATGGTGAGTGAATAATATTTAGGTAGGTGTAAGATAAAAAAACGTATAACCAAAGTGTGAAAAAGCATTATACCACCTCCTACAGCTTTTGGAATTGCTATTCAGTGATTATTAGTTCATTTATTTATGTTTTTTTTTTAACCTTCTCTTCCTATTGGAAGTAAGTACTGTGATGATGTAAGTAGGTACTTAAAACTTGTCGTTTTACTGTATTAGTGGAACAATTCTAAGAACATTGCACAATACCACAAACTGGGTACCTTTCAGACATGGACACTCATCTCTCATGATTCTGGAGTCTTGGACATTCAAGATCAAGGAAAAGCAGATTCAGTGTGTGCTGAGGACCTGCTCCCTGGTGTCTTCACACAAAGGAAGAGGCAGGGCAGCTCTCTAGGGTCTCTTTATAAAGGCACTAATCTCACTCCTGAGGGTTTCACCCTCATGACCTAATTACCTCCAAAAGACCCCACCTCCTAACATGGTCACATTGGAGTTTAGGTTTTAGTGTATAAATTTGGGGGAGGGTTAGGGAGGACACAAATTTTCAAACCATAACAATCACAGTGTCTTCTTTATTAAACATTTAGGAGAAATGTGTCTGAGTGCAAGTTCTCAGTATCAAGGTCAGGTGTGTTTCTCTTAACTAGGGGGTTTTATTTTGTTTTTAACTTAAAGACTATTAATAAGACTGATATTATGGCTATGCAGTGCCATAGAACCAGGCCCTTTTAAAGGCTCTTTGTTTGGGGTTTAATGCTCACTGGACACTGTTTTGAAATTCTTGATAATTTTCTGATAAATTTGTATTTTGTCAGGGAAGTACCATGGGACAATGCTGCATGCATGGGTATCAGACTGTCAGCTCACAGCAACCACCTCCCACTGCTTCCTGCCTCCCTGGAATGGGTAGAGTGGATCCTTGGCTCCCATTGGCCTTGCTCTCTGTTGCTTTGGCTATTCCTGACCCGCCTCCTTACAGTTCCTGCCAGACACTGATGCCTCCTGTCCACTTCACCCCCAGGCACTACCTGTCCTCTCCCAGAGGCCACTCTATACCGGGGGAGGGTTTGCACATAGGCATAAACCATGGGGAGGGTGGGGCTCAGCGGTGTGCAGCCTGGGCCATGTCAGGGTGTGGTATGGCAGAGGTGGACTCTGCCCTGGCTTGGAAGCACTTGGAGTGGTGGGTGGGGTAAGCCTCTTGTTCATCTTCAGTCTAGGATTTTCAAGCCTTCGAAGGTTTCCCATCCATTGTATGTTGGGTAACAGGCCATGGGAATGGCAAGCTGGCTTCCTGTACCCAAAAATGGCACAGTGTTTAGGCTTGGTGACTGGCAGGGGGGAAAATACCGTAACACATGGGCCACATGAGCCCAGCTGGGAATGAGGCTCCCAGTGCTGGCAGGGTCTATGACTAGGAATAGCTTCTGACTTATATATCACTTATTTCTTCAATGACTAGAAATAAAAACCTGGACATGTAGTAAATGATCAATAAAAAAATAGTTGTTCTGAAACTCTAAGTTTCAGTCCCAGCCTATCCGCTAAGGTATCTGCATTCACCCAGCCAGTGTCTTCACACCTAAGGGACTATGCTGTTAAATAACAAATAAAAAAGATCAGGATAAGTCAAGAATGAAAGAGTGGTGAAGAAAGGAAAAAAGTTTCCTATTTTATTACATTTAGTGGCATTTTCCAGCCTTTTGAACAAGGGGCCCCACATTTTCATTTTGCACTGGGGCTAGTAAATTATGTGGCTAGCTCTACCTATAAATCACATACTAAATCATATTTTACTCATTATGCCAGCTGCTGGGAAGGCCAGAACAAAGCTTACAACCCAACTTTAGCACAATATCAAAAAAAATTATGGAATTTATTTGGAGTACTGAAATAATCTTACACCTGTGTTTTCCCCTATTTTTCCCAATTTTATTGCTCTTTATGTCTTTATATACCTGTAGGATCAAAATCTTACTTTGCACTTATTTGTGAAAACTTTAAACCTTTTAATGTACTCATTTAAAGTATAAACAGTTACTAAGTAGATAACAAACTGATTTTGTACCTCACACATTCTCATGGAACCCAATAAATCTTGGTTGATATGACTTGTCATATTTTACTTGAAAGTAAGAATTTTCCATGGTCATGGATGGTACCATTTTAATATTTCCCCTCATGTGACACCCATCAGACATGTAATATCCGGTTTCTTTCTTGGCTGGATGCTCTATAATGACATCATGCATGAAATCTGTCCTTCAAAGGGACATTAACTTCAGTATTTGGACTTCTTACAGAAATCATGAATCAGCAATAATTTTTTATTGAGCACTTACTACATGTCCAGTTTTTTTGTTTGTTTGTTTTTTGGTTTTTTTTGCTAGTCTTTGAGGAAATAGGTGATGTACAAGTCAAAGGCTATTCCAAGTCACAAAGAAGTTCAGTCCTAGAAGAAAAAGATGACCAGCAGGTAAATAAATGAATGACACCACTTTGGATCACACTACTTTATAAAGGAAGTAAATATTGTGCACATATATTACTGGCAAAAGTCAGGAGCGTGTAAGACCTTCATCAGCGGATCACAGGCTGAGCTCTCTGAAATGGAAATGATAAACCAGAACTGTCTGATTCTAAAAGTCAGTCATCTGATACGCTGGGAGCAGACAATCGAGGTGAAAGGGCAAAAGAGACAGGAAAAGAAAGGAGCGGGTTTGGCTGAGAGGTGTATCAAGAAAATGAAAGTTCTTATTTATTTGGGGAAAAAAAGGGGAGGGGGGGCTGAGAGTGGTCCATGATAGCGCTGAGGAGTTAGCAGGCACCTGCCCTTACCTTCTGGCGCTCACCTGCTCCCACTGAAGGGCTCCCTCTGGTGGCCGCTACACGGAAACATCTCACAGGACAAAATCACAACCTAAGGAAAAAATGAAGGATACCAAGAAGAACCAGGCAGGCACGGAAAAAGTGAGCGGAGAAAAACAAGGATATGCCCAAGATAGGTTGTGATCACTGAGTGGCAAAAGACAAATCAGAAAAACACAGGTAAAGCCAATTAATGCTGGAAGAGACCAAAAGCTTGGATGTTTTACCCAGCTGCTTAGTTATCACCCAAATAATGAATAAACCAATACTTAGTTTCTAACAAGCAACGGACCAATCAGTGGGATAAAACTTCCCTTTTACTTTAACTTTCTACCCTATTATTAATTCACAGGAAATAAAAGAACTGAGCATTAGAGTGTAGATCGCCCTCACTTAACTATGTTATTCAAGCCCATCCACTAAGGTGTCTTTTTGCCTGACAGCCCTAACATAGGCTGAAAGGATTCCCCGCATAACACTCCATGCAGGAGGCATGAGATCATTTAAAAAGTTGTTCTGAAATTCTAAAATACTCAATAAATGTTAGTTGTTGTTGATGATGGTGGTTGTATAATTCTACTGTTTTAGCCAAGTGGTAGTTTCCTTTAAAAAAAAAAAATAAGCCTGACTTTTACTGGCAGAGAGGTTTCTTAGGGCAACATCCTGTGAATTAAAACATTCACTGCAGAAAGTGAAGACTTCCATGGGTTTCAGTAGGTGGTTAGCTTGGTGATTGAACTAACATCATCACATCCTTGCCTTAATTTAACCCTATTAAGTAGAAGAAAACCATGTGAGATCTTTTAGACGAGAGGTGAAGGTGGGAGGGGATAAGGCTCCCTGAATGTCCTTTTTAACTCAGTGGAGCATTTCAAGAACCCAGACCACTCCAGGTTTCACGGGTCTAAGAACTCAGCGATGGTTTGACATTAACCAAAGTTTTGAATGATTTTGAGGGGAGGAAGAGGGAGCCGAGGGGTATATTTTGGGGTCAGATAAATCAAAGCACATTTGGCCAGACACTGCCCCCCTTCATTTCCAAGCACATGTGAATTTCCAGGGAAATTGAATCCATGTGTTCCTGATTCATTTACATTTAACTCTTCAAAATGCTTTGTAAGCCCTCCAAGAAACCTTCAGTGTACTCAGCCAGGAGGTTGGGCTTTGTTAGCAATGCAGGCACCTATCCTGCTGAATGAATGAATGGGACCAGGTTTTAAAGACAGAACCAAGGAAGGACAAGTGGTTTGAAAATTTGATTCAATATATTCCCCCTAATTTCTGGGTCTTAACTATTAAACTTTTGCAAAGTGTGCACAGAAATAAACATTCTTCTCCATAGCACTGATTGAGTAGAGAGCTGCTGGCCTCAACTCCCCTTTGCCTCTCCAACCTGAGCCTTTGTGAAGGCCTGAGACAGAATAACTGACACTGACCTTCTTCCCAACCTTAGTTTTCTCTTCCTGTTCTCTACTTTCTTTCTTCTCTGAAGTCTAAAGGCTGCTGCTGCCAACCTAACAACTTTGATAAGAATTGATGAGACCCAGGAGAGTGTGGGAAGAGTCTCTGACTTTAGCGGCTTGGCAGAAATTCCACAGACACTTTCTGATCTTCCTCCACATGCTAAAAATCCCTAGAAGTCCTTTGACAGAGAGGAGGTTCACAAGGGCAGTCTTCCTGTTCTCATTTCTACTGGCAAAAAAAAGTATACAAATATATATTGTAAAATGAGCACAGCCACCAGATTATATGCTCTGAAAAGTCAGACATAATAAAAATGTTCTTTCCTATGAGTGGGGTAGGTAAGAGTTTGAGATCAGTCATTTGCTCCTTCCCACGTGTCTGAATGCAGTCAGAAGAGGTCACACTCCACATTCAAATTGCAACAACGTTTCAGCAAAAACCTATGTTTCCTTTGTTATTTGACAGTTGCTCAGATGCCTAGCTCATGAATGCCACAGGCTTCCGCAGAAGAAATTGCCAGCCCTTTTGTGTGAATAGCATTGTAGGTTCTTCCTACTTTTTATCTCTGGTGTTTCATCATTTGCAGTATAGTCACAGGGCAGGGGCATTGTGAAGAGTGGCAAATATTTCTGAGATTATTTACCCTAGATAAATAATCTCAGAAGTCTTTGTTAATGGGTCAAGTACTATTATTGTAAGCGCTCAGAACAGTTTTACATTTGCTTATGGGATTAAGTGAATAATGCCCAAGGTCTCTTCTCTGCTACAGTGTAAGCCCTATGCAGACAGAAATGGTATCATGTCTCAGTTTAGTAGTCCTTAAATCTGCCACAATGTAGATGCTCAAAAATATTTACTGAATGTTTCAACAAGGCCTTACTATATGCCATGATGCATTAAATTCCATTTTATATTCATAATAAGCCTAGGAGGTCCATGCCCTTAGGATCTCCATTTGATAGGTGATGAGCATTACACAACCTACTAAGACCACGTAACTTAATAAGAGGTGGAATCAAGGCTCAGTGGCAGTCTCATCTCATCCTATGAACCTCTGGGCTTATAAAGCTTACTTAGAATAGCCCTGGTGAACACAAACTTTATTTTCAGTAAGAAAGTTTACACCATGAAAGGAAGTACCTAACTTATATCTATAAGAAGTTGCCTCACTAATTAGCAAAACAATTCCTCTTGATACTCTTTGTCTGCTACCTCTTCCCTGAATTCCTCTATGTAGACATCCCAAAACATTCACTTACCTCTTTGAGTATACCAATATTTAAGTACTATTTAATACATATACCTATTCAGTGCATGACCTATACTTCTCTAAAATTTTACTTATCTAAAATTTGACCTAAGATTTGGAATTCTGGAAGCTGGAAACATTCAATGACCGTAAAATATGAGATCTCTAAATGACAGATACAGAGTCCTTTTCTTTGATTTTGGCCTGCTTCTGTTTGTCTTCTGAAACAGCTTCTTGAAGACCCCAGCCACATAAGTTCGCTTTAATAAGCTCAGTATCAGCTAGTTTACATAAGGGCAAGTGATTCATAAGCAATCATAGGGCTTTACTGATACCTAAGAGACTGTAATAGTTGGTAAACATTCCAATTTGAAGTATTTCAAACTCAAGTTGATAAAACAAACAATAAACATACATGTGTGTATAAATTTTTTATTGTAAACCATGAAGCACAGTGCAAATATTACTTATAATTGTTTAAGTAGGAAGTAAATAAACTGCTAGTGAAACCCACTGCTGTGATTTCTGTTTTTTTTTTTTTTTTTTTTTTGTTGTGAGTCTTTTTTTTTTCTAGGAATAGGTGGG
>CAUYPK010107034.1:0-23910 GCA_963574355.1 Loris lydekkerianus
TTCTTACTTGCAGCTTATTGACATAAGAGAACTTTTGAGATCTCAGGGCTTCCCATGCCTCACCTCACCTACCTCATTCACAGTAATATCTTGCTACTTCTTGTTTTGTGGGTTTCATTACTATAGCTTTCCAAATAATGACATAGTGAAGAACAGAATAATAATTATGATAGTTAACATTTTAAAGTACTGACTATGAGCTAGGTATTAAGTTATGCTACTTAAGTACTGAGGTGGATTGGTTCCAGGATACCACCCTCACCCCTGCAGATACCAAAATTAGTGGATACTGAGTTTCCTTATATAATGGCAAAATATTTTCTCTTAACCTACCACTACATATCCTCCTATACTCTTTAAATCATCTCTAGATTACTTATAATGCCTAATACAATATAAATGCTATATAAAGAGTTATACTGTATTGTTTTTATTTGTATAATTTTAAATTAAATTTTTTTTTCTTTAAGTATTTATTTTTATTTTTTATTTTATTTTTTTATATTTTTATTGTGGAGAAGGGGCGGGGAAAGAAGGCGGGGGAAGAGGTGCGTGACAGGGTCGCGCCAGTGGCATGGTACTACAATGGCTGTTAGCTACTACGAAGTCAGTCTGCTTCCTGTAAATATTTTTACATGAATAATTTTTTTTTGTTGTTTTGTTTTGTACCTATGACACTAAGACAAGACATTTTCTGGCATCACTCATATGCCTCAATTTTCATCCCTTTTGTTTCTGGGTGTATGACCCACAACTTCAGAAATACGTGTGTGTGTGACATTTGGCCCTGTCTCCCATTAGCTCCTGTTTTTCTTCACTTACATTTCTTAAGGGATGTTGTTTGCACAAATTTATTTTGCCAAACTTTATAAAAATCATAGAGATTTCTTATAGTTTTGCTGACAACAGCATTAGAATTTTTTTCCCTTTGGTTTATTTCTAGGAAGAGGGATTAAAAAAATGTCTTAGTTTACACAGCCATTTTACCCTGGGAGTCTTAAATTGGCATTAACTTCATAACTAATGCTTTTATAAAAAGAGAAGCTTACATTGCAAGTTTTATATTTTCTTTTCCTTGTATATACAAAAGCCAACAATTCTGTTTTCAGGATTTATAATACAGAATTAATATAATGTTCAGCATGAAGAGCCAGAGAATTAAAAAGATTAAGCCATAATGTTTTAGATTTTTTAATGAGAAATCAGTCTCAAAACATAGGCCTAAGTTACCAAAGCTAGGTGCTTCAGCATAAATTTATAGTGAATTTAAAATTGTAACTTGAATAAAATGCTGATGGATGAGTTTATTTTAGAAGTGCTGATAAGAAATGTAAAATCAAGCTAAATGGAAATCCGACCATAAATGCAAGCCTACATTATGGTCACCTCGTCTTTCACCCTAATCACACATCCTGCAATCAGCAATAAAGTTTATCAAATAAATACAGACTACTAAATGAGCCAATGAAAGATCATGTACTTGTTCATTCTTTCATCCACTCATTAGTCATTCATCATGTATGTGTTCATATAACACAGTCATACTGCATTGTGATGATGTATTTCCTATTGTATATTGCTGATTAAGAGACTTGTGGACCTACTCTTGAAGAGCTTAAAATGTATTAAGAAGGAAAACTCTTTAAAAATAATTGAAAATGTGAAGTATATTTACAAAACAAAAATAAAGAGATTTATGTTAGTATATAAAACTGAACCTTTTTTCTTTTAAACTGTATTCTTACATTTTATGAAAGAAAACATAAAGTTAATAATTTTTCTTAAATGTTTCATCCCTTTCCTGGACTAAAGCACTAACAATAAAATTAAAACTCTGCAATAATTTTGCATTCAAAAATAAACGAATACAAGCAAATTGGTAATTTTTTCAACAATTTGGAAGCAAGATTTGATAAAGGATGGTTTTCTGCTATTTTTATGTTTCATCAATTTTTTAATATTTTTCATTTTAAATATTTATAAGTTCAACAACATGATTCATTTTAAAAGAGCTATTTTGAGAAGTTATTAAGGGTAAAACAATAGGAACAATTTTAAACAAGTGCCAATCTAATATCATTTAACATTTTATTACTTAGTTTTAGTTTATTCAACAAAATCCACTTTTCCTATAGACAAGTACTCATTAAAATATAAAACGTGTGGTTTTTTTTTTTTTAATAGATTAATTTCACTGTTGCAAAATTTGTAGATTAGCCTAACCACATTAGTGGTATGATTTTAAAAATTAAGCGGAATTACAATTTATTGAACATACACCTGGGCAAAGCATTATAATCATGCATTTTTCTCATTTAAATTCCTTATGAAATAGAAACTATTTTACCCATTTATAGAAGAGTGAAGACTAGACATTATAAATGCTTCAGTTGCTTCACATGAAATACAGTAAAACCTTGGTAAGTTGACCACTCACGGTACTGTAATAAACTGGTCAACATACGGAGCTGGTCATCATAAGGAACTAGGTCTATTGTTCTTGTAAGTGCATGTGGTGCACGTCTGGTTTATGAAAATTAGGTCAACTTAAGAAGGTGGTCAATGCAGGGAGGTGATCAACTACAGAGGTTCTTCTATAATTTAGAAGAGGTAGGACGAAAACTTCAATCTTCATTGTCTGACCCCAAAACCTGTACACTTACTATCAATTTCCTTAGTTGAATTAGACAAATTGTGTATCCTGTAAAGAAAATGGTTGGGAGGTGACTCAAAAGGATCACTTGAGCCCAGGCATTTGACATCCTGGGCAACATAGACAAATCTTGTCTCTATAAAATGAAAATTAGCCAGTCACAGTGGCAGTCTCCTGTAGTTCTGGCTATTCAGGAGGCTGAAGCCTCTACTAAATCACTTGAGCCCAGGTGTTTGAGTTTGCAGTGAGCCATGCTGACTCCATTGCACTCTAGCATAGGCAACAGAGCAAGAAGTGACACCCTGTCTGGGAAAATAAAGAAAAAGAAGAAGAAGAAGAAGGAGAAGAAAAGAAAAAAAAGAAAGGAAACCTTTTTACTGAATGCTATAAATAGAGGATGAATTATGACCAATTATTGTCCCTTAGTTATCTTGCCTAGTTTCCAACAAGAATACATTCATGGCTTACATATCATCTTACCTTGATGTGACAGATGGTAACAGTAATGGTTTACCTATTGATAGCCTTTTCTTCTTACCATGACTTGGCTATATGTTGCCCCCCAACTTTTCTCTCCACAATGAACTGAAAGTCTCAAAGTACAACTTACATGATATAGCTGTAGCATACCAACATGAGTATGCTACAAGTTCAATAAGATTCTGATTTTTTTTAATGCATAGCAATTTCAAGTTAAAAATCAGTAAGAATAGGTTCAAAGTCTCTTTGAAGTTGTCTGTCTTGCAATATTAACTAGAAAACAAGGCTTGATTAGTGTATTTATTCTCAACATCTAATAAAGGAATTAGAAACTTGAAACATAAGTTTTTACCTTCCTTAACATAAGTAGGAAAAGACTCAACTACTGTCAACCTTTTAAAATTTAGAACTAGGTCACATACCTTATTTTTCACCTTATCACAAAATATTTCCAATTTATAAAAAGAAAGTATATTTAGGTTTGTTTCCCATATGAGAATAGATAGTGGAGATGTCTCGGTAAACAAAAACATACAGAGCCCTGCTTTCATGGACACTGCATTCTGTTTGAAGACATCAACCAACATATTAAAAATAATTTTAAACATTAGTGCTGATATATTTTGTGAAGAAATAATGTAGTGAGGATGAGGCAAAAATGTTCTCACTGGGTGGGTAAACTGAAAAAGAATTGAGGAGCTAAAGGTAGCTGTGACATGCCCTCTAACCAGCTCCTGGTGGTCAGTGAGCCGGCATGGGGACATCTGCCTTCACATAGCTTGTGGGGGCGAGCAAGCCAACCAACTGACATGGGAACCATCTTTCCAACACAGGCAGAAAACCTTGGGGCCTTATATAGCAGCCAGAGCAACAGTGGCTCCAAATTAAACCCTAATGGCAATAGAAATACATGGCACCTGCCAGCTTAATCATAAGTATTCAAATCTATCGCTTACTATGGCCTTCAGGTGGGAAAACCTAATTTAGCTCATCTGCCTCACAAATGGTTATAAATAGAAAGGATTTAATGTTGACAAAAAGGCCAGAGTTTTTGAGGAAGGGTTGGTTGAACTGAGGTCAGAAGTAGCAGGAGGTCTGTGGGTGAAAAGGGCAGTGGCTCCCAAAATACAGAGAAAAGCAGAAGAAAGAGCTCTCTGTGTGCTTGTTACAGGGTAAAAAACTGGGGGAGGTTTGACAGGCACTGGGATTAGGACCCAAGGAAAAAGTGAACATCAGCAATGATGCTGAACGCAGAGATGAAGGCAGTTGGTGCAAAACATAGTTGGAGTGGAGGCAGGTCAAACCCTCTAGGATTTTATAGGCTAAAATGTTGTACTTTTTCTTAGAGAAATGAGAGGCAATTGAAAGACTTCAAGCAAGTATTAGATAGATAGCAAGGACCTCTAGATTTTCTAGGGACAAGAGAGCCCTGCCTCCGTGCTGCCTCTAGCAATTAATTGCCCCACCTGGGAAAACAGAGAAGGGCCAAAACTTCATCCTCATGTTGCTGCACCCTTAACGCTATCCTGAACAAGTGCTACACCTAGCAGAAAGAGGGAATGCCTTACGGATCTGGGACTTCCCCAGCTCAGGCATAATAGGATTTAGAATGTGACCTAGAATAACCTAAGGCTAATTATTAGTTCATTAGCTTAAATCTATGTCCATATATTCCATCGACATCCCAGGTGGGCTTTCAAAGAGGGAGCTGGGGTTGGCAGATGCAACCCTGAGAACACTTGTTGATTAGTTGGTAACATCCTACACCTCCTGCCCTCCTCAAATCAAAGAAAACAAGTGGAGTCTTCTCAGAGAGTTAGTGAGTCATTCTGTTCGTTTCCACTGGTGGATACAGACCTGTTCCCTTCTGCAATTAAAAGCTGCTCATGAAAGTGTTTCTTGCCAACCATTACCACAATCTAGTTTTAGTTCATTTCCATCATCTCCCCAAGAAACCATGTAGGTGTTAGCACTCACTCTCTCTATTTGCTCCCCTCCTCAGCCCCTGGCAACCACTCATATACTTTCTGTCCCAATAAATGTGCCTATTCTGGATGCTACATATTAATAATATCATACCATATGTGGTCTTTTGTATATGGTTTCTTTCTTTAACTTAATGATGTTTTTGAAACTTACCCACATGGTAGCATATTTCAACTTGTTCACAATCTTCTCCCTATCTCAAGTCTCCCCTAACCTCCACTACCTCTTCTCATAGTTTATTTCTAAAAGCTGCTTTCTTTTTACTTTCTTACACTATATCTTCTAAAGTTTTCTTTCTTTTATTTTATTTACATTCAAGGCTTCAATCCACCTGGAATGTTTTTGTACAGGATGTAAGATAGGAACCCACTATTATTTTCTTCTGATAGAAAGTTAGGGCTGAAAACATACTTCAAATAAAACATATTTCCCTACTGGATTCAAGTGCAATAGAACCTCTGTAAGTTGACCACCCACAGGACTGTAACAAACTGGCTTACATACAGAACTTCTCTCAAGTACATGTGGTGTATGTCTGGTCTATGATAATTAGGTCAACTTAAGGAGGTGGTCAATGTAGAGATATGGTCAACTATGGAGGTTCCACTATATTGTCTTTTAGTTCTCTAATGGTGGTTTATTTTTTTTTTCTATTTCTAAACTAGAACGCCATATTTATTTGTTTACACTTGACTTTATGCTATATTGTCATGTATGTTAAGGGAAGCATATTCCTGCCTTGTGTGTATGTATATGTATGTTTGCATGTGTGCTTGTATTCATTTCTTTGGGCTACTCTAGGTTGTTTCTTATTTCATTTGTTTAATCAAATCTCCTTTATCTTCTTTTCCCACCACTGAAAGCAAGCTTTTGATATTGAAACTGGTACTAGAATTTAAAGTTAATTTTATTGATTTGTATTTTATGTCAACTTTCCCACTCAAGGTTTAGTTATTTATTTTCATTTTTGTTGATCTTGTTTTGTGAAATTCAATAAGCCTTTAAAGATTATTTTTATAATACTTTTCTGTTTATAATTTCTGAATCTTTCTTATCAGGTGGTTTCCCAAGTTATTTCGTAGTTTGTGCTATTGTGACTATTCTTCTATCTAATTCTCCCCTATATTTATTTCAAGGTTTTACTTGCTAGTATAGGGAAAAGTTACTGATATTTGTATACTTTTATTGTTTCCAGTTCTTATTGATTCTAGTAGGGTTATTTTTTTTTTTTCTTTTTCATTAGAGTCGATTATGTTTCTTTAGTCTAAGTGATGGTTAATTTTAAGCAAACATGATGGGATTAAGGAGTATCTAGAGAACTACTAAAGCCTTACTTGTGGGTGTGTCTGTGTGGGTGTTTCCAGAGAAGATTGGCATATGGGTCAGGGGGATGAGCAGGGAAGATCCACCTTTCTTGTGGGTGGGCACCATCCAATCAGCTAGAGGCCCACACAGAACCAAAAATGAGAGAAAAAGACTTCCTGGAGAAAAAGACATTCTCTCCCTCCTGCCTTTGGCCATCAGAGCTCCGGCCTTGGGACTCTAGGACATATGCCAATGGCCCCTTGGGTTCTCAGGACTTTAACCTTGGACTAAGAGTAACAACTTCATCTTTGCTGGTTCTGAGGCTTTTGGACTTTTGAACTGAGCCACATTACAGGCATCCCAGGGTCTCCAGCCTCTGGACATCCTGTTGTAAAACTTCTCAGTCTCCATAATCATATGAGTCAGTTCCCATAATAAGTGTCCTCTCGTGTATTTATATCTGTATCTTAGTGATTCTTTCTCTCTGGAGAGAACTCTGACTAATACAGTACACAAGCAAATCATTAGTAAAAAAAAAAAAAAAAAAGTGCTTCTTGCCTATGCCCACTCCATTGCATTGGTCCTGCCTGATTTTTCCAAGCAAAGAGCCAAACAATCAACTGAGTCTTTGTTGTGTCTGCTCATTCAACAATGTTATTACACGTCAAACAGATTCTCCCTCATAGGTTACAAAGTTACACAATATCTTTCTATTTTAAAGTGATTATATCTTCAAAGCATTTTTATTCTAGACTAAATTTATAGTTTGTCAACACTTCACTGGGTGCATAGAGTGCCCTGGATCTTTTACTGGTACCATGAAGTCCTGTTCCCCAATTTATCCGTGCCAGTAAGCTTTGGAAGTGAATAAACAATCTCTAGATGTCAGCACATAGGCTCATCCAGCCTTGTTAGGGCCTGAGCAGCAGAGCCCTGCATGAAATTACCATTCAAGTAAACAGTGGCTGATAACACAGAGTACATTTTTAAATAGAACAACAGGATTATCTATGAGAATGATAATTTTCTTTTGTCCTCACTTTTATAGGATCTGAAGAGAGTTTGTGGCCTTAAGTTCAGCCCTGTTTTCCAAGTCTAGGTTTTTTTTTTCCTAAGGGATGATTAACAAGCCTTTGTTTATTCAAAAGCTAGCCTCATAATAGCAGGTAGTTTGTCCAAGAATAGAGAGAAAAAAGTCTGAAGAAAAAAAGGATTAGATGGTTATAGTTCCTGAGATCTAAGGGAAAGAAGACTGGTAGCATCCACAGATGCACATGCTTTGCTCCCAAGAAGGGTCATAGGAAAACAATTGCCTCCCAAGATGAAGAATTTCCTCAAAATAGGAGGCTAAACTGTGAAAAAAGTTTTGAGAGCTGTGGGGGAAATCCTAGAAAGGAAGGGATGGATGACAAGGATAGTAAAATATGCCTTTGAATAAAACATGTCCTTCGGAAAGTAAGCGATTCCAAAGTAATCACAACAGACTGAAGCCAGGAGGACTTTCCCCAAGGTCCTTAGGCTCTCTTTCTTAGAGAGAGGGAGAAGGGGGTCTGTCTTCCACAACGCAGAATCCTGCCAGCCTGGTCAGTGTAGGTACAGCCAGCTTTGATATGATGCAGAAAACCAATCCCTGAAATTTGAATGTCATGAGGCAAATATTTATTGGCCACCACAGAGTGCTATTTAGTCAGCTTGCTTTTGCTTAGTAGTAGACTTTTTTTATAATCTGGCTTGTTAAGAAGTCAATTTTTCTAGACATACATTAGATCTAATCCACACACACACACACACACACACACACACCGTGAACGGAGTCCTGAAGCAGCTGACATAAAACAAAACATACAGCTTCAAATGGCATTTTTCATTTTTGGTAAACCAAAATGAAAGATGGAAGCTTCTTCGAACAAAATATAAATCTCAACTTTCAGAGCACCGAGCAAATGAAAAAAGTTGCTATGAACATGAACATTTTTTCCTGCAAAAAGATGCACTGCAATGCATACTGGAGAATAACTTTTTTGAAATATTATTTAGGAAAATATTATTATTTAAATTAAGGTTTGAACAGGGGAGATAAGGAGCTGTGAAATCACTTCAATAAGGTCAAATGAATATCACTTGGGAGATTACCTGACCTCAGTAATTCAAGTAAATTTGGTGTAAGCCCCTGAGTTCACAGACTAGATACGTATTTCTATCACTCTTCCCTCAACATCAGTGATCTCTGCCTTTCTTTCTTCTCCACCTTTGCTCTATAGATATATGTGCTAGTTAGAAATAAGCTAAATTCCCAGCTAGAAGCCAAATTTCAACTCTTCCTTTCATAATTTCACCATATAGGCCATGTATTTATAATTTCTATAAAAACTAATGGAGTTCTCACTAAGAACTCATGTCTGTCAATCATTTTCAACGATAACACTTGAGCTTAACAATTCTGTCTGAACTCCCTATGTGTGACTTTTGCCAATAAGAAAAGCATTCTTTCTGGACTGCCATTATTGACAAAGGAAATAGAATTCCCTGGGCTAGTTTGACTTTGTCTTCTCCGAAAGGAATTTGGACAAGTAAAAATATCTTCTTGTCTTTGTATAAGCATTAATGTTAATAGACAAATATGGAACAGGGATCAATTAAGCAATTAAGGCATAAACAAACACTGGAAGAAAAAAATTGAGATCAGTTCAGATGGCCATGAGTTTCAAGAGGAAGATTTAGTATTAATAAGTAAATTTAATAAAATTGCTGTGTGCTGGGTGAAACTACAAAATTCAATTATATTTATTTAGTTCACTAAAAAATGAAGAAATAATGTATATTAGCATCATATATAATAGTTTAGGAAAACATGTCAAAATGATACAATTTTTATGAAATATCCATAGAAATTAAAGACTTAAGTAATGACTTAAGTACTGATTTATTTGGCAATGAAACTGGGATACTTTGATTCACCTCAAGTTGATCAAAATCATAGAGCATTTATTCTGAAATTAACAGGCTAACTCTAAAATTTATGTAGATTTTCAAAAGAGTATGATTTTTCTAACTTGGAGAACTTAGCTCAAGGACCTACACTACTAGATATTAAGATTTTATTTTAAAGACACACTAATCAAACTCATATAATAAAAAACAAGTTTTGATCATTTGACAAATCGTCAAGTTGATCACGATAAAGTTGACATTGCAAGCAAACAGATAAAATATAGTCTTTATTATGAGAGGCACAAGCTCATATGAGGAAAAAATATATATCTTGAAGACTATATGGCATAAAATTTCCATATCAGGCAGATTGTATCTGTAGATGAAAATGGTAAGATGATACATTTCAGAATTAACACAAAATATAGCTTTGAAGATTACAAAGCTACCTTAAACAAGACACTAAACACTGTAAGAAATAAAACCAGCAATATAATGATTGATACCCTTGTCCAGGTTGATAATATTAAGAACTCTTTCTCAAAAGATACTACTAGGAAATGAAATTAAGATACAGCATTATGGATATAATTAGTGATTGTGATATTAGCAACATTTTATTAACCAAAATTATGTAATTAATTTCTACAACCTAAAAAGTACGGAAAAAAGAAAGGGAAAAAAGGGCAGAAAGAGAGATAAAAGAAAAATCTCAACCATGGAAATAAACACAATTAAATAAATATTTCTTACTAATAAATTTGAATGCCAGGCAAAATTAAATTTTTGCTCAAAACACAACAGGTATTTTATAATAAGATAAAAATTTATATTTTATCTCAGAAAATTTTGAAATAGATATTTTCACTTTATAAATCAAGAAAATTAATGGCAGGAACCTTAAGATTGTTTTTTGTACCTTTTTACATACCTAACCTAGTGCTCTATATGTAGATAGCTTATTCAACAACATTTCTCTAGTACTTATTACAAAAATGATATTCTCTAAGCTAGGAACCAAGTGAGGAACAGATGTTACATGACACATTTTTTGTGAAGCTAATTGGCATAATAATTAAATTATTGCTAAAAACCTATAGGTAAAGTACGTAGGAGGAAAGTATCAGAGTACTAGCTCTGATTTTAATGTAATAGAATAGGGAAGATATTTTATAGACCTTTATATCTAAAGGATGTGTAAGCATTAACAAAGGAGCAGGGAGATTAGATTTCCAAGAAAATAAAACAATATATGCATGCGATGTCCTTAAGATAAGAGCAAGGTGAGCACTGTAGAAAATGAGAGGGCCTTAGGGGTTAGAGGAGAAATCTACAAGATGAAGTGTAACAGGGAGTAGTGAAAGGAATGGTGTGTGCACCAAGTGAAAGAGGTTAACCCTTAGCCTAGAATCCAAGGGAACTTTATTTTAGGTGATTACACAGACAAATGACGTAAGTAAGCAGTTTTACATTCTGAAATAATGACTCTGGCTGCAAGGAGAATACATTATGAGAAAAGTATGGAAAGAATGCTAATAAGCCAAGCAGGAGGCCATGGCAATATTCTCTGTTAGAAAAGATGATGGGTTTAGCTTGTGTAGAGATATTTGGATAGATAAATAATTGTGGAAAAAATGGTACCTTGATGGTGGATTGGCTGTGCAAAGGTGAGGTAGTGAAGTATGTTACGAATGTTTCCTGAGCATTTAATTTCTCATTCGGACACTGAATAGGTGGTGTTCCTTCTACATGGAACAGAATTCTGAAAAGAACCAGATTTAAAGGGAAAAAGACTAGGGTGGTAAATGATGACAATGATTTGCTTTTGAAATATCCAATTTGGAGATTTTTTTATAAGCAGCAAGGGAATATTAATTATAATCCTCACATATCTGTAGTACTTTAATTATTTCAATTAATATGATGAATAGTTTGAAATGTGTAAGAATTTGTTACATAGATTATTATTTGCAATTACTTAATTCTAAATCAAATTAATATTTACATTTCTTCAAGACTAAAGAGTACAGAGGAGACTGAAATGAAAAATACCTTCTCCAGTCGTCATCTGTCCTGGGATATCCCCAGGACATCCCCAGTAACACTGTTGGTGGAAATCACTTTTAACTCTCGATGGCTTTTGTTCATATATTAGGGAAGAGAAAAATAAATGCAATGTCTTCCCACATTTCCCTGAACTTCTTAGTTGACATTATTTTATAGGTTATTAAAAATGTTTCTGTTTTCTGAATTATTTCTCTTTCCTCTGAAGTAGCATTTTAGTAACTGCTACCTAACATGGTCTTTGAACTTTTCATAAAAGGCTGATGATTAGTGTTTGACCTTTACATTTATTAGTATACAATATAAAAACTTTCCTTGAAATCTTTTTATTGGTTAAATTTCTTGACTGATAATCTTCATGTTAGTATAAATGAAAAGGGAGCTGAAAATTATATTTTTTCAAAAAAATAACAAAAGGTAAAGGTTTTGGTAGAGCACATCTCTTTGGAAAATATATGCTTTAAATTTTTTTTTTTTTTTAAATATGTAGATATAATTGTTTGTTGCTGGTTAAGACTGTTGATTAAGTTTGGGTAAGGGAGTATGCAATTTTCAAGTGTTAATTACCCCCCTTTAACTAATTCCTGCTCCTTCAATCCCATTAGCTCACTTCAGCCATCCATCGCATTTAACATTTGAACCAAGATTTACTCAGGGAAAAATCTACTTACAATTTCCTGTGGATAGATTTTTTCCTTTCGTGTCATTGTCCTTCCCCTTCTTAACTGTGGTCTCCTCAGACATTTTATTCAGTCACCATACCTCTTTTTCTTTCTACATGCCTATATTCTCTTTCTGAATTAATAATAATCACCAGGTGATTTCTAGTCAATTCTCTTTCTGGCTGTGTTTTTAATTTCATTAATAGGAAATTTTTGTAGGAGACCGTGCACCAAGCTTCTGGAAGTAGTCACCAGCTCTTGAGGGAGGTGCTGGGAGCAGGATAATTTCTTAGCCAACATGAAAATGTTTGACTGCCCAGAGACAAGCCCTCAAGTAGCTGCATGCATTAATGAGTTAAGATTGGTCACTCTGTAGCAAGCAAGTATTATACATTTGACATTCATGGTGCAGCAGGATGAGAGTTGAGTCCCTGGTGGGGGGAGGGGAGAGAGAGCACGTAGTGATCATTAAGAATGTAGCTCTTGTGCGTGAGCCCCCACACTTGTTGTATAATACTTCAATAAAAGGGTATGGCCTAGGTTGCCCGGGTCTCTCCCTGGAATATGGGAAGCCCCCATTTTGCAGTACCTTCAATCCACAGTCCCAGCTGGTTTTATTTATGCCATGACAGGGTGCCCACAGTGGGCACTGACAATTTTTATTCATTTCTATCATTTTAATTGAGTTTTATATGAGAGGAGAGATAGTGTGTGGCTGTTTGGAATCAGAAACATGCTATACTTATTGAGATAGCATATTTATGATTTTGTATTATTTAGAAAAGAATGAACTACAGCTCAGAAAACAAAGTAATTTCTATGTACAAAATTCCACAAAGCATATGAGACAAAATAGTTTATACAAATGCAATTTTAGAAATCCTCTGTTACATAACTGTGTAACATTAGTTCCTGGCTCTTTGCCTTACAGACGGCAGTCACTCACTAAATTTCTATTAAATGAATAAAAATAAATAAAATATTATTTTGAAGATATGTTTTTGAAAACCCTTTATGTCATAATGCACTTTGTTTTTTTTCATATACAGCTTTATAAAGTCTGAGACAATCTGGAGCTGTTGGAGGTAATTCCAGGAAAGGTACCTAAATAACATGCAATTCTGAACGTCACACTATGCATTTTCATTTATTTTTAATTCTTCATTCAAGTCTAAGTGGAGAGAAACTTGAATAAACAGGTTTTACAAAAGATATTTCCAATAAAGAAAAGCTGTGGGATTATGCAAACAGGACTTTCCACTAAATGGGATAAGGAGAAGCTTAAAATTGAACTTTCCATTAACCAAGAGTAATGTAACTGAAGATGTGGTTTTAAAAGTCTGTAAGTCACTTTGGAAAAGGCAGCAAATACAGCTTTTGGAGACTGGGGAACTCCGTTTGGCAGTCTATACCATTAACAATCGTATTTTCACTAAATTACATGCATTTATAACCTGTTCTACATTCTCCTTATAAAACACAATTTACACAAAGTTCTTCTGCTTTCCTCCTAAGCATATACTTGAAGAGATTTATTATGAAAATGAATTCCCTTCCCTATAGCATTTTACATTGGAAGAAGTAATTTACATCACTGTCAATTAGAATGCGCTTTGTCTTCTTAAACTTTCATTGAAGTAAAATTTATTACATTAATGTAACCTATTATAATCCTAAAAATCTAGAAATACAATGGTGGGGGAATAGTTTCTCAATAAACATTATCATATTCTTAATTGTAGAAACGGCAAAAATGCCATTGATACCAGAATTTCGTCTTTGCTCCTGGCTGGCTCACCAAATGCGATACTGGAGTTTCAGGTTCTTGGTCTCGGTGATTTGAAGAATGAATCCATAGACCATTGATCAGTGGTAAGACAGGATTTATTCACAGAAACAAAGAATAAAAAACCCAAAACTCCTGGCAGAAAGAACCCAGGTGGGGGAACAAGCTCTCCTGCTCCCTTTCTAAAGTCTGTCTCTGGGCTCTCTGCTCAGGGGTATATATAGTCACAGGGGATTATTGTGCCAGAAATCACAGTTTACTTTTAGGGCATAGGTGTTCTAAAGTTCCAGCCTGTTCATTTAGCAATAGGGGGCAGGAACTCTCAGGCCTTGGAAATTTACATAAAATTGACCAGCCCTAGAAAAGGTGGGGTTTCCCCTTCCCTTGGGGGGAAGCAGACACCAAGGCACTGGTGTCTCTCCCACAGTTGTCTGCCCCCTCTGGCTCCTGGAGCCTCCTAGGGCCCCCCTTCCTACCCTCCAGCCTGCTGCTGGTTCCACTGCCAGCTGCTGCTGCACCAACACTGCCAGGGTGGCAGGTCTTGGTGCCACCAGACCTGTGTTACCATTAATGTATTCTTTCTTTTTCTAGTGAAAGAAATTATGATTCATATGTTACAGGGAGTTAGCATGCCTTCTTCTACATTTTAAATCAGGTGTCTGGGTTATGTACATTCTTTTCCATAAAACAAAATGAATGTCCTAGCAATATGTCCTCTCCAGAGATTTTGTGTAAATGATTTTTCAACTCATAGTGAGATGATTATGCAATAAAACCAATGATATTTAAAAATGTCTTCGTTAACCATAAAATAATATATGGTCCTAACTGTTTTATATTCTTGCCAACAATATTTGCTTGTGGTCTGAGTGAAACATCTCCATCACACCATTTTATGTGTGTGGCTTACTATAAAACTTACTTTCACATGCTTAAAAGTCCTAAAGTGTCACTTAATACTCTCTTTTGCAAGTGAGGAGTCATTTTCTAAGACTTTTATTTCTGGCACTCAATTGTTATTTTTGTGTGATCTAAAAAAATAGATCACTGTGTTGACTTGACAAAAGATCAGTATGTTAATGATTGGGCCTTTATAATAGTGCTTTGTAATTTTATTAAGGCCAGCCTTTGCAAAATATTTTTATTCATTGAGTGTACATATATTAACAGCATACAGAGGTTTTTTTAATGGTTATTTCATTTCATTTTGGGTCACCCTTTTTTACCCCCAACTCCCCAAAAAGGCCACAGGCAAGGAAAAAACAATATACTATAAAGGGTAAGCATTAGATCTTTCTTACAAATAAGAATTCAGTATAATCTGAAACTATGAATGATTACAGTTAAACCCTTATATAGAGATTGAAAAATTGTCCAGTTTAGAGAAGGCCTCGTATTTTTTCCTCAACTACACTGCACAGATATTCCATAGTATTATTAAATTTCATACATTTAATTAGAGAACAAAGTCAATGTCTGAGCTTTTGGTGCCCTTTGAAGTAATGTAAACAGTCATTTTATTAATGTAATAATATTATTTTTATAAAATAATTTTCAATGACAGAGAACTTCTGTCTTATGGGACACTGAACACCATATAGAAATAAGAAGCATTTGTGTACCTGGTAGGGTATTTTTTGTTTCATGAAATGACAAAATGTTTTTATGTTCTTACATCATTTTTATTACTACTCAGAAAAAACTACTTTATCATTGTACATGAAAGTCCTTTTTATTTTTTGCATTCAGCCCTAATATAAGTGGGAAATAGAAGATTGGTTTATTAATTAATAATGATTCCTTGATACTTCATTTTTCATTCTGTATTCATTCATTCAGATCAGAGTATACTTTTTAATTGAATGAATTTACAAAAATGGCAGAGCCAGCCATGGTAGCTCATGCCTGTAATCCCAGCACTGTGGGAGGCTGAGGCAGGAGAACTGTTTGAGCTCAGGAGTCTGAGCAAGAGTGAGACACCTACTCATGAAAAAAATTGAATAACCCAGCAAGGCACCAAGCCCAGTACCTGTAATCCCAGGGGCTTCTGAAGGATGAGGCAGCGGGATGCCCACAGCCGGAGTCTGAGGTTGCAATGAGCTATGAGGCCATTGCACTCTGCTCAGGGTATAGGGTGGGACTCTGTCTCAACAACAGCAACAAAGAAAATGAAGAATGAAGGGTTAGCTTTCCCATAAATGACATTTCATTCAGCAGGCAAAATACAGATATAATCATTGTACTTTATTGTCCGCCTTTTTGGTGATGAGTTGTTATTTTTTCATTGTAAATTTAGCCTTTATAGAGTTTTAGTTCTCTTGTTTTATCCAAGAAACACAATTATGCCAAAACCTTTTATATATTGGGTGAGATATAAGAAATAAGCATGCACACACGCACACACACATACAGTATGTGCTCTGTATCTTATTAAGTGTCTGCCTACATTACTAATGCTAATATCAATCATATGGGGAGTTAAGTAAAAATATTAGCTATTGTATATTGTCAATTAAATGGAACTCCTTGGGCTATAAGAATGTAGGAAGGTTCGTTAGAAGAAGTAGACTAACCATGGAAAAGAATCCAGGGAACAAATATTTATGTGTAAATATTTCTTTAACTGTATTAATTAATACTATTATTTTCCCAATAGTAAAGATGGAGAAAATGAGGTATGGAGAGATTAAATGGTTTCTACACAATTATATATTACATAGCTAGTAAACATTAGGTTGAAATATTAAACCTAGGCACAATCGTTCTATATTGGCTCTAGAACAGGTAGGGTTTAAGTAAAACAAGTTTGTAACTCATAAATTATCTTAGCCTGTACCTAATAATCCATAACTAAGGGAAAAATTCATGGTTCTCATCAAAACCATCATTTTTATGACTGTCTGGGCCATCTCTCTGTGTGTGTTTGAATGTGTATGCATGCTTAGTAGAAATTATTTTGAAGACTTCTGGATTAAAGTGTTCTTCATATAAATTTTAATAAAACATTTTGTTCAGGCTCATATTAGTTAGCATAAAACTATAATACAGTACCTTTGTGTTATAGAAATTAATATTTTTATGAAGAACCTTGGCTACATTTATGAAATTACAAGCTTATTTATTATGTTTTATTCAGAATGAATAAATCTTTTTGAAAATAATGTCTCTATAATAATAAAATTTGCAACAAAATTGTTTTAATACCAAAGCATAGCTTCAATAAAAACTAGGCTACTCATTCTAATACAGAATAATTATCTTTTTAAGTTGCTCTTAAAGAAGCAATAATATTGCTAGTGCAAAACTTCAAAAATAGTTTCATCAATGACTACAATATTTTAAATATTATAATGTCAACTTTGTGAAACAAAATAGTATTAATTGGAAACATTTATTTAGTAGTCCTACAATAAATTAGTGAAATGAAATACTTATCTACATTCATGATTTCTATAATATGTCAAAGTTTCTTTCTCAGAAAGAACTCTGAAGAAAGGTAGTACAAATGAAAGTATCTACATATAATTTAAATTATAAAACAATGTATGTGATGTAACTGCCTTTACTGTTTCTGTTTCTTAGCTTCTCTTTAGGTGAAATTATTTTGGTACTTAAAGAGTCCCATTGTTTTCTAATTATTGCTTCTCTTCTGAATAAACCACTATGAAAACAAAATAAATAAAGATCTTATTTCTCTATTTTGTTCCCAAGCCATAATACTCAACAGGCAATTGGTTAGGTGGAATTTAATGAGTAATTTAATTTGCCAAGGAATTTCCTTTTGCTGAGTTATCTCCACCTCTTCTTTCATTAGGGAAATCACTTAAACTCTCCAAAGCACTAATTTTCTCATATATAAAATAGGCTAATAAAACCTATGTTGCAATATTATAAATGATATTTGGAAAGTTTATAGACAAATTGAATAGGGGTGAAAAATGAAATAAGACAATGAGATTACTCAGAGAAAAGAAACTAATTCATCTTATATTTTATAATATAATCTTATTAATTTAAAATTTATTGTAGCCACTAGTAACAGTAGAACTTAATGTGGTTTCCTTGGCTTAACAAAGTTTAATGTAATCAACCTTGCCTTACCACTATTGAGCCAATCTTAACATTTGTCCAGTAGTATGTCAGACCTCCAGTTCATTGAAAATATTTTTTTAATCACATGTAGTGTCTTAGAATTGTCCTAAATATAAAGAGTGTGTGGCAGGTAAAGATTCAGAGAAACTGATGCAGAAATAGACAGATACTAGTATCTAACAGAAGTTAGTAGACTTGTCTAAAACTTACTGTGCATCTTTAATAATTAATTAGCTGTAGAAAGTTATCATTGCCCCTGTGGAGTATGATTTTATAAACACACAGTCTAAAATTGATGTTCTAGAAAAACTTCCAAGAGTTATGGTCTTTTTTTTTTTTGGTCTCAGACCTAAGAACTTTCTCAGGGGTAGGCACATTAGATGCTGAGTACGAGCTGATTAGTTTTGTGACTGTAATTCCTGGGCTTCTCAGGACTATGGTGACTTCTACTATTTCAGTGGCAGGGTCTATATACTTTTCTTCTTCATAGTTTTGATAGTCTTTCTACAGAACTAATTAGCATATTTTGGCTGCATGATCTACAGGTGTAAACTGTAAATGTTTTCTGAACTCTTTTTACCCAGAATGAAGGTTTCTCATTACATAAAGAACAAATATATATCACCAGTTAATTGAGAAATCATCAACTAAATGAAAGGAATTAAAATTATTTAAAAAACGATTTTCTTATAATCCAAGAGTAAAAAAGTATTAATAAAATACTGGGATGATTTTAGAAGCTGTCTAATGTTCTAATTATGCTATTTATTCACTTCAAAATTAAGAAAGACACAGTGCTAGCGAGCAGAGGAACTGAGCCTGTAAGAAAACTTTCACCAGTGACTTGTCCATGTCCATTAGTCTCTGTTCTGAAAATCATGGCTTATTCTTGGTCTACTTCACTATTTGGTATGTGTCTTAGAAAATCTTACATTTTCCATTCTCCATAATCAGGAAATAAGACTTAACTCTAAGTTACATTCTATACTTCGGTTTCTAATTTATATTTTAAATTATAAATTTGGCTTAACATTTTATTAATTTTCCTTTTGCCAGTGAAACTTGGTCTGAACCATCATGTCTCATCTTTATTGCTTTTTTTCTTAAAAAAGAGGCTTCCAGATAATGATCCCACCATGAAACATGCACCTATGTCACTAAGGCCACCTAAAATACCCCTAATAAAAATGGATAATGAACAAAACTTAAAATTGTTCCTAAAATAAGACATGTTTTTGTGGTCCCACATGCTTATGTTCAATAAATCCTTCCTGAATGGCAACCCAAATGTAGTTTTTAAAGTAAGATGTAAAAGTAAATTGTTGGATATAAGTATCTATTTTTAAAGTCATTTCCTTAATATAAGGGATATAAAGGAGGGAACAATTTTTTAAATAACTTTTTTTTTTTTTTTTTTTTTTGGTTAAGGGCAGTGCGAGATGGGATGATTGGCCATGTGTATTTTCTAATGATGGAGCCGACACTAACAGTTGCCAACCATGTTCATCTCTTCCTCTTCAGAGACTTTTTTCTTTTTCTTTCTTTCTTTCTTTTTTTTTTTTTTTTTTTTGAGAAATGGTGTCTGGCTCTGTCACCCAGACTTGAAGTGCAGTGGCGCAATCACAGCTCACTTCAGTGTTAAACTCAAGCAGTCCTCTCACCTCAAATTCCCCAAAGCTGGGATTACAGGTGTGAGACACTGTGCCTGGTCTAGAGACTTTTAAGTAAAGCTTTTATCTGGACATGTGCTCTTCCAGATAAAAACATGATTTTGAAGATTCTTTTGAAGTGTGGCCATGGAATCATTGTAGGCAATGGCACAAGAGCACAAATGATGTATGCAACTTGTGGGTTTTATCTTTAGAGACAGATTTGCCATCTGTTGCTTCTTTCTCTGTATCAGTGTTTTTCAACATTTATTTCACCACACACTTGAACTATAGTTAAATTTCCACAGCACACTTAAATTATGTTTATCAAAAAAAAGGAAAAAAAAAAGAATTTACTCACTATGCTTTGAACTTCTTTTGAAAATAATTTAGTTAATGATCATTAAAAATTTTTACATTACACTGGTTGAAAAGCACTGCTCTTTATTGTAATATACCCACAGTTATCCTAGTCATTAATAGTTTATATGATTTTTTTAATTATTATTTTTTTGTTTGTTTATCAGGCCCAGGCAAGGCTCAAACTTGGGCAGGGCCAGTGCACTAACCACTGAGATACAACAATTAGTAAGTCTGTTAAATAATTATTAACAGAGTCTCTCTCAGTTTGAACACAAATTCTATGATTTCTCTACCTGTGTTCTTCTCCTTATATAGAGCATTGAAAAGGAAACAGCAATCTTAGGCCGTATGATGAGGGCAATTGCCTAGGGATGGTGATGCTACAATATAGAATAACCTCAGTCCCATGATGACTTTCTGAAACAGGGGCCACTTCCCAAATGGGATTTTGTGTTTAAATCCTATTTGAGCACTACTTCTGTGGGGTCTTTCGCCTATTCATCTGAACTAAAAGCCTAAATATTGCAAAAGTCAATATATTGTTGAAAACAAGATTTTATTGAAGGCAGTATTAAAACATAGCTCAGATATTTTAAATAAATTTTATAAGCTAAGTTTAAACATGAAAGATTCTTAGCTTCTGTCAAACTAACTTTGTAAATATATTCAAATTATTTTTCTCCAATAAGGGAAAAGGGAAAATGTTATTAACCTGTTAATATGTTTTTTGAATTATGGGCAAATGAAAAAGGATTTAATTTTCCAGCCATTTTCACCACTTACACTATATATTTCAGAATTTGCTTAGTCTCTTAAAATATTTTCAGTCTATATCAAGAAACTATTGTCTATGTTCTTAAAACAGAGAGTGACTGCATGATTCAGAATTATTGGTTTGGTTATCTATTTTGTGATAGGTACCCTGAGATCAAGAACTATTTCATGATTCTTTTTACTATGTATGAGTTAGAAGTTTTCTATGAGTTATAATTATAGTTTTTGAAACAGATATTTCAATATAGTATTAGGTATTATTAAAAGGTTACTTTTAGTAATACAATATAAAGTTGTAAGGACTGTTGAGTAGACAATAGAGAAGAATATAGAGTAATCAAAGGTATTGGAGGTAAAAGAAAGAAATGAAAAAAAAAAAAACCAACACCCCAAATCATCTAAATTCTTTAACATTTCCTCTGCTGGTTGAAAGTCTTTCCCTTCACTGTGCATGTTTCTCTAGCCCTAACTTTTGACATTACCAAAAATAGGAATCTGTGTATTTTGATGGTTTAATAATTTCTAATCATCATCTCCTATCTTTTTAGGGTACTTTCTCTAATAATTCACTGGGGAATCCTCTGACTTCGGCAGGCTGCTCAACCTATGGGACCAATATTTTTAATACTATAAAGAGCATTGTATTAAACTCTGTGAATACTCAAATTCCAAGTTGATTGTGCAGTTAAATATGAACATGTAAACAAATTATAAAGGTTCTAGACATTAATGTAATACAATATATTCATGACCTTGTGTTCAGGAAAGTTTTCTTAAAGAACACAGGAAAAACAAACCTAAAGGAAAAGATTGATGAAATTTATTACATTGCAGACATTGTTAAGAAAGAGAAAATAAAAAAAAAAAAATAAGGAGAAAAGAGAGCTTTAATGTGGGAGAAGACATTTGAGGACTTGGTAAATAACATTTCTCAAAAGCATATATAATTTACCACTAAACATGAAAATCTGCTCACTTACTCAGAATGAAAAGGCTCATTGAAACACAATACTATGTCCACCCACCACAGGAATAAAAGAATATAAGGACTAACAGTCATGGTATGAATATGGAACAACAGGCATTTTCATACACTGCTTGTGAAAATTAAATCAATATATTCCTTCAAGACGAGTGTTTGACATTTTCTATTAAACTGAATGTAGTCACAAAGTTAAAAAACAATTCCCACCAGTAAGAATGTGCTAACAGAAATCTATATACATGTAAAAGCAAAACACATACAGAAAAATGTTCATAGCAGTGTTACTTTAATAGCTGAAAGTGATAACTGCCCAGATATTCATACCAGCAGAAGGGAGGAGGGGGTTGGGTGATATTCACAAAATGTTAGTACTACAAAGCAATAAAATGAATTTATTACAGCTTTATGTAACAGCATAGATGAATATTGTAGTCATAATAGTTGGAAAAAGAAGCCAAGCACAAAAGAATATATAGTAAATGATTCCAGTTATATTAATTCCCAAAATAAGCAAATTACTATGTAAGAAGTCAAGATAGCAATTAACTTTGGTAATATGAGGATATTGATTAGGATGTGGCACAAACAAAACTTAGGGAAAGCAATCAATATTTGGCTTCTTCACCTGATTTCTGTCACGGAATTATTTGCCTTGTGATAACACATTAAGCTGTACATTTATGTTTTGTGTATTTTTCTCTAAGTAATTAACACTACTAAAACACAAAAAAATTGAAGAAAGAAAGAAAGAAGTAAACACTATCATGTTGACTGATTTTATTCTAAAATCATGATCCCAATCTTCAAGTGAGTCAACAGTTCTGCCAAGTAGTTATATTTTATGTTTCCCCTTTGATTAAGAGCTAATCCCTTTGATTAAATGGCTGGCTTTCTTGGTTTTTTTGTCCTGAATTGTCTTAATATTAGTTAAGTAGAAAATACTAGATTCTGTTGAAAATATGAAATCTGGTATGAAAGATAGATTTGGGAGAAAAAGTTAAAAAACACAATTTTGTGTGTGGAATAGAATTTTATTTAGAGATAAATTGAATTACTGAAAATTCATATTACAAACTCATTGCTATAGTTTAACATATCTCTAAGTATTTGTGGGTAAAATTCTTATAGTATAGACAAACTTAACTTTGTTAGATAAAGTGTAACTTTCTTCATCCTTTCCTTGTTATGATTGTGTTGATTTCAGGATAAATATGAGATTGCTCTTTCATCTTCAGGTTAAGTTCCAAGAACCCAACACTACGTTAGCATTTCTGGAGCTCCTCAAGCTTTCTTAGAGTAGAATTTAATTGTCCTCCTTAGTTTGACTGGTTTATAACTTCTTGAGTGTTAAACCTTGTTCTTTAATTTAACAAAGGTCAGCTTTTTCACCCTAATATTTTTAGAGGTCTACAATTGGTGTTGATTTTCTAGGAGACTCTTTTTCCTCCAAATCTGAAACTGTGTCTTTATTTTTAAAGGCCATATACAAAAGCAAACACAATATAATGATAACTTTAAAAAAAAAAAAAAGAAAAAGACTGGAAGGATTAAAGATGGCGGCTGAGTAACAGCTTCCCTGCAACTGGGCACCGCGAGTCTGGGGAGACAAGACTCCAGACATCTCTGGCCGGTGGGATCTGCCTATGATCATGCCTTAGAGGACACAGGGAGCCAGCAAGGGACTTCTGGACCCAAGGAGGAGGACAAAAACAGTGGAAAACTGACAAGTGGCTGCGTGTGTTCGATCAACCTAATCACACCGGCAACCATGAGTACAAGCAGCAGTGAGACTGCAAACTGGAAAGGCCTTACCTGTGAACTTTTTTGGTGTTCTTGGACTTGGCGCTCAGTTGAACTGCCTGGGGGAGAGCTTGAGCAAAAGTGTGGAGAACTTTGGGCATTGTCTGGAATCCCAAAATGAGCCACTGAGCTGGGCTCAGTGAAGGCCATTGTGTGAAAAAACTGCTCTGGCAAGCTCCGCCCTCAGGGTTCCAGAGCAAGGATCAGGCGGGACAAAGTAACCTAGTGACCGAGAAGCTTAAAGGCGGGGACTGAACTGCCTCACAGCCCTAATCCATAGGAGCAGAGTGAGACTGTTTTGGCACACTGGAGCCTTACGCTGTTGCCATGAGTAAAGTGCCCGGATGTCACAGCTCATAGCAACCTCAAACTCCTGGGCT
>CAUYPK010107035.1:0-17494 GCA_963574355.1 Loris lydekkerianus
GAGAGAGGGTGATTGGTGGGATTACACCTGCGGTGTATCTTACAAGGGTACATATGAAACTTAGTAAGTGTAGAATGTAAATGTCTTAACACAATAACTAAGAAAATGCCAGGAAGGCTATGTTAACCAGTGTGATGAAAATGTGTCAAACGGTCTATAAAACCAGTGTATGGTGCCCCATGATCCCATTAATGTACACAGCTATGATGTAATAATAAATAAATAAATTAATTAATTAATTAATTAATTAAATAAGAAAAAAAAAAGAAAATGACAGTCTCAGTCAAGCTGATTTACAGTTTTCAAGGGGTTTTTGTGGTCCTTGCTTTCCTCTTCTCTCTCCTCTGAACCATTTATTTATGTTTATACTGAGAAAATATAACCATCTACAGTGGAATGAGTGAGAAGTTGTCATTCTCTAAGTGATCATGTCTCTGAACCTATGAAGAAGGTTCAGACCTTCTGTGCATTTCCACAGTATGCATTTGTGCATGTGAGTGAGAGAGATAGCTGTAAATTAATGTGGCAAGTGATAATAATATCTCACATCTTTTGCTTCTTGAGAGCTTTTCCTGGCTCTCCTGGGAAGAGCTCTCTAGAGGTTAGTAAGCCTTCCTCTTAGTTTCTTAACGCCATCCTTACTTTATAATTATCTATCATGTTTAATACAGTAGACATGCTAAAAAATGTTGCTGAATAATTGAGATTGTACAGTGGAGATTTATATGTGTGTGTGTGTGTGTGTGTATTTCTACATGCATATACTTATTTATTTAGCAGACATTCAAACATAGCGCTTACTGTGCACAAGGCATGTTTCTTTTTTTTCTTACTATCTTCTAGTTCATTTTTATTTTTATTTTTTTATTAAGTCATATACACATAGATCATGAATACATTTATGCATATGTGGGGTACAATGTGTTGATTTTTTAATGCAATCTCACATGCTTACATCAAACCAATCAACATAGCTTTTGCCTCAATTACTTGATTATTGTGTTAAGACATTTATGTTCTACAGTTGACAGATTTGACTAGTACCCTTGCAATATGCTCCATAGGTGTGGTCTCACTATTTATCTTCCCTCTATCAGCCCCCCTCCTCTCCCTTACCACTCCATTTCTCTCCTTCATCCTGGGCTATAGTTGTATTCTATCTTTCATAAGAAAGTGTGAGTAAATATAAGTTGGTTTCATAGAAGTACTGAGTACATTGGATACTTTTTCCTCCATTCTTGGGACACTTTACTCAGGAGAATATGTTCTAGGTCCCTCCATGTAAACATAAAAGAGGTAAAGGTTTCTTCTTATTTTAAGGCTGCATAATATTCCATGGTATACATATACTGCAATTTATTAATCCATACATGGGTTGATGGCACTTGGGCTTCTTCCATGACTTGGCTATTACGAATTGAGCTCCAATGAATAATCTGGTGCAAATATCTTTTTTTGCAAAGTGATTTTTGGTCTTTTGGATATACTCCTAGTAGAGGAATTGCAAGATCTAATGTAAGGTCAATTTTTAGATCCCCGAGTGTTCTCCAAACTTCTTTCCAAAAGGAACATATTAGTTTGCATTCCCACCAGCAGTGAAGAAGTGTTCCCTTTTCTTCACATCCATGCCAACATCTGTAGTTTTGGGATTTTGTAATGTGGGCTACTCTTACTGGAGTTATATGGTATCTCCCAGTGGTTTTGATTTGCATTTCTCTGATGATTAAAGATGATGAGCATTTTTTTACGTGTCTGTAGGCCAGGCACCTGTCTTCTTTGGAGAAGCTTCTGATCATGTCTTTTGCCCACAATGAAATGGGATCACTTGTTCTTTTCTTATTAATAAGTTTAAGTTCTCTGTGGATTCTGCTCATCAGACCTTTGTCAGAAATGTAACCTGCAAATATCCTCTCCCATTCTGAGGGCAGTCTACTTGCTTTACTTACTGTGTTCTTGGCAGTGCAAAAGCTTTTTAGTTTGTTCAGATCCAGTAATGTATTATTGGTATTGCTTCAATTGCCCTGGGGGTTCTCCTCATAAAGTTTTCTCCCAGGCCAATTTCTTCAAGTGTTTCCCCTGCATTCTTTCCAATAATCTTTATAGTTTCATGTCTTAGGTTTAAGTCTTTTATCCAGTGAGGGTCAATTTTTGTTAGAGGTGAAGGGTGTGGGTCCAGTTTCAGTCTTCTACAAGTCGCCAGCCAATTCACCTGGCACCATTTGCTAAATAGGGAGTCTTTTCCCCAATTTGACAGGCTTATTGAAGATCAAATTATGATAAGTGTCTGATTCATCTCTTGCTACTCAATTCTGTTCCATACATCTACCTCTATTTTTGTGCCAGTACCATGTTGTTTTAATCACTATAGATTTATAGTATAGTCTGAGGTCTGGTAGCATGATTCTGCCTGATTGGTTTTTATTTTTGAGTAATGTCTTGGCTATTCAAGATTTTTTTCTGTTTCCATATAAAATGAAGAAGTAGTTTTTCCAGATCTTTATAGTACGACAGACGTGCTTTAATGGGGTATTGCATTAAATCTGTAAATTGCTTTGAATTGTATGAACATTTTAACAATGTTGATTCTTCCCAGCTATGAGAATGATATGTTTTTCCATTTGTTGACATATTTGGCTATTTCTTTTCTTAGAGTTTCATAGTTCTATTTATAGAGATCTTTCACATCCTTTGTTAGGTACACTCCCAGAAATTTCATTTTCTTTGGCACTACTGTAAAGGGAATAGAGTACATGACTATTTTTTCAGCTTGACTATTGTTAGTATATATGAATTCTACTTATTTGTGAGTATTGATTTTATAGCCTGAGATGCTGCTGTATTCCTTGATCACTTCTAAGAGTTTTGTCACTGAGTCTCTGGGGTTTTCCAGGCATACGATCATATCATCTGTGAAGAGTGAAAGTTTGATCTCCTCTGATCCTATATAGATAACCTTGATTGCCTTCTCTTGCCTTATTGCAATGGCTAAGACTTCCATTACAATGTTAAAAAGCAGTGGAGATGGTGGGCAACCTTGCCTGGTTCTTGATCTGAGTGGAAATGTTTTCAATTTTACTTCATTCAATATAATATTGACTGTATATTTGCTGTAGATGGCTTCTATCAGTTTAAGAAATGTCCCTCCTATATTTATTTTCTTAAGTGTTATGATCATGAAGTTATGCTGAATATTATCAAAAGGTTTTTCTACATTAATTGAGAGAATCATATGGTCTTTGGTTTTTAATTTGTTCATGTGATATATTATATTTATAGATTTATGTATATTGAACCAGCCTTTAGACCCTGGGATAAAACCCACCTGGTCATGGTGTATAATTTGTTTGATGTGTTGCTGGATTATATTTACTTGGATCTTATTGAATATTTTTGCATCAATATTCATTAGTGATGTTGGTCTATCATTTTCTTTTCTTGTTGGGTCTTTTCCTAGTTTGGGGATCAGGGTGATGTTTGCTTCATAAAATTTGTTGGGTAGTCTTCCTTCTTTTTCTAAGTTTTGGAAAAGGTTAAGTAATATGGGTACTAGTTCCTCTTTAAAGGTTTGGTAAAATTCTTATGTGAAGCCATCTGGTCATGCATTTTTCTGTTTGGGAAGATTTTGTGTAGTTGATCTTATTTCAGAACTTGATATGGGCCTGTTCAACATTTCCCCTTCTTCCTGGCTAAGTCTAGGAAGGTGGCGTGATTCCAAGTATTGGTCAATTTCCTTCCAATTTTCATATTTCTGAGAATAGAGTTTTTTATGATATTCATTACATATTTTTTGAGTTTCTGCAAAGTCTGTGGTTATCTCATCTCTGTCGTTTCTGATTGATGAAATTAGAGATTTTACTCTTTTATATCTAGTTAGGTTAGCCAAAGGTCTATTGATCTTTTGAAAAAAACAACTTTTTGGTTCATTGATCTGTTGTATAATTTTTTTTATTTTAATTTTCATTTAATTCTTCTCTAATTTTGGTTATTTCTTTTCTTCTGCTGGGTTTGGGATTGGAATGTTCTTCCTTTTCCAGTTGCTTGAACTGTCCCATTAAGTTGTTCATTTCCTTTCTGTTTTCATGAGGAAGGCTTGTAATGCTATAAATTTCCCTCTTAGGACTCTGCAGTATCCCAGAGGTCCTGGTAATTCAAGTCTTTATTATCATTTTGCTCCAAAAATTTGATAATTTCTTTCTTAATCTCATCTATGACCCAGCTATCATTTAGCATAAGATTATTTAGTTTCCATGTCTTTTTGTGAGTTTGCACATTCCTGTTGTTACTGAGTTCAACTTTTATTTCATGATGATCCAAGAAGGTACAAGGAATAATTTATTTATTTATTTATCTTCTTCTTCTTCTTCTTTTGCAGTTTTTCACTGAGGCTGGGTTTGAACCCAATAAAATAATTTCTGTTTTTCAAAGTTTGCTGAGGTTAGCCTTGAGACCTAAGATGTGATCAATTTTGGATGATGTTCCATGCACTGATGAGAAGAATGTGTTTTCAGTTTTGTTAGGATGAAATGTTCTGTATATGTATGTTAAATCCCATTGTGGAATGGTTAAGTTTAAGTCTAAAATTTATTTGCTTAGTTTCTTATTGGAGGATCTATCCAACACTGCCAAAGAGTATTAAAATCTCTGGCTATTATAGTGCTGGAGGAAATCAAGTTGCTCATGTCAGTTAGAATCTCTTTTCTAAATTGAGGAGCATTCTGGTTGGGTCTATAAATATTAATAATTGAAATTTCATCATGTTGAGTGTTTCCCTTAACAAATTTGAAGTGACCATCCTTATCTTTCCTTACTTTTGTTGATTTAAAGCCTATTGAATCTGTGAATAAAATTGAAACACCTCCTTTTTTCTGATTTCCATTCACCTGAATTGTAGATGACCATCCCTTCACCCTGAGTCTATATTTATCTTTTAGGGTAAGACAAGATTATTGTATGCAGCAGATATCTGGCATGAGTTTGTGTTTCCAGTCAGCCACCTTGTGCCTCTTTATGGGGCAATTAAGCCATTAATTGAGAGTAGTGATAAACCTGGTATTATTTTGGGTGTCAAATTTATCAAAAGTCCAGTGAAAATTTTTAATCCTTTGGCCACTGTGGAAGTTGGATTTTGATCAAAAATTTCTAAGTGAGTTTATTTAGGTGGTAAAGCATTGTGGTGGTTATTGTGGAGGATGGTTCTGAGAATATCCTGAAGAACTGCTTCAGTTATGGCAAATTTCTTCAGCATGTGAATATCATTAAAGTATTTAATTTCTCCATTATAAATGAAACTCAGTTTAGCTGAATACAGGATCCTAGGGTGAAAATTGTTTTGTTTTAGGAGGTCAAAGGTAGATGACCATCGTCTTCTAGCTTGAAAAGTTTCAGCAGAGAAATCTGCAGTCATTCTAATATTCTTCCTCTTGTATGTTATGATTCTCCTACATCTGGATGCTTGCAGTATTTTCTCCCTCATATTAACTTTGGTGAAATTAATTAGACTATCTCTGGGAGATGCTTTATTTGGGTTGAGTTGTGCTGGGGTTCTGAAACTGTCTGCTATCTGAATTTCAGCATCTCTTGCAATGTTTGGCAAGTTTTCCTCAATTATCTCTTGAAGAAGAGCATCTAAACCTTTTGAAGCAACTTCATAGCCTTAAGAGATTCCTATAAAGAGAGTATTAGTTTTCTTGGAATTATCTCAGAGGTCTCTGAGATATCCATTTTTGCTCTCCACTTCTCTTCCACTTTGTGCCTTTGGGAGCCTGCAAAGGCTTTGTCTTCAATGTCTGAAATCCTTTCTTATACCTGCTCCATTCTGTTACTGAGGGATTCTACTGTATTTCTCATATCTTGGAAGGCTACAACTTCTTTTCTCAATGTGTCAAAATCTTTGGTGATTTTGTCTTTGAATTCATTGAATTATTGAGACAACTTTTGAATTATTCCTAGAATTTCTAATCCAACTTTACTTCTATTCTGTTAATCTTATTTGCCATCCAAATTCTAAATTTGATTTCTGATATCTCAGCCATCTGTTTATAAATGGGATTCTCTGGTGTGGTTTGTTTGCCATTCCTTGGGGGTGTTGATCTGTTCTAATTATTCATATTGCCAGAGTTTTGCCACTGATTCTGTCCCATGATTGATTTATTTTATTTATTTTATTTATTTATTTATTTATTTATTTTTTTTTTTTTTGCCATTTGGCTAGATGAGCAGGTATGGTGAAATTGTATTAGGGGCTTCTGCAGTTGTGGTTGACCAGCCCTTTACCAAAGTGCTGGGGTTGGTGACTGCAACTTTTCCTCTACAGCTTTGCAAAGGGCCCAGATAGCACTAAAGCCTGAGACTCTGGAGATCTGCTTGGTGTGGTGGGGCTTAGGTGGCTCTGTCTTGTATTCAGCTGATCTTTTTCCAATCCTAGTGAATCAATGACTCTGGGTTGAAGTCTCAGCTGAAATTTGTTTCCTTGGAGTCACTGCTTGCTTGGCAGAGATGTGTGATTATCTATCTCTTCTCTCAGCTCAGCTCCCACCTTTGTTGGGTTCTTTCTGGCTGCTATCTCTCCCACTGGACTAGAGGTTCTGCTATTCTGGGAGAGCTGAGCTAGCCATCTATCCCATTAGCCACCATGCTCCACCTCCTCACAAGGCATCTTTCTAAGCACTTTACACATCTATTCATTCAGAACGTTACCAAAGCACTTTTAACATATTGGTTCATTAGTTCTTTATTTAAATCTTAGTGAGCAGATGAATAGAAATTATTAGTTAGAGGAACATACTCAAGGAAGTTCACTTCTTTACCCACACCATAATTACATGATTTGTAAATAGCAAAGTTGGGACTTTACCCCACTTATTTTGACCATCAGCCCACAGCTAGCAGATCACCTTCAACATTTTAGCATTACCACATCTGCAGTGAGTAAAGGGAAGGTTTGGCTATTCTGAGAAGCTGTTTAAGGAAACAAAGATGTTTTCATATGTTAAAAACTAATGTTGGAAGTATCTTAGTTAGATATTGCTTCAAGAGTGCTGCATAACAAATAGACACAAGACTCAGTGCCTAAAGCAATACTACAGGTTGGCTTGAAACTGGCTGATCAGGTTGGCTTGACTGGGCACCTTTGCTGAACTTGGGCTTAATTCCTCACAGTAAGTTGGGCTCAGGGCTATTCCGCAAGTGTTCATTTTGGAACCCCAGGCTGTTTCTTGAAAAGACTGACACAGAAGAAGTATAAGAATTCTAGTCCAAGTATGCAAATTCAATTCAATCTTACATCATATCTGTTAAGATCCCATTGGCCAAAGCAGTTCACCTGGCCATACCCAATTCAACGGGGGATGCACACTCTACCTGCCGTAGAGACAAATAAAATCACTTGACCAAGTCAAATTTTAATGAGTGAGTAATTGAATTCCACCATTGAAGATGGAGGAGGACTTAGGCATTAATATTTTTTGAATAATAATCTAATTGACCATAGGAAGTTTCCAAATTTGGTTGCCAAATTCAGCAAATAAATATCTATGTGTATATGACTTAATAAAGAAAAAAAAAGCGTAGGAGGAACTGATTTTCTAAGATGATAGCCAGATAATTTAAAATAAACATCAAGTAGCTTTTAGCATAGGCATACCCCAAATATGGCATTAAACACCCACTAAAAAATATTCATTGGTTTTCTGAGATTCGGATTTAACTGGGTATTCTATATTTTATCTGTCAATCCTACTTTTAGGCGAACTAGTTGCTCATCACAAGATTAGATTAATAGTAAGATTGTCTAATTGACCAGATTGTACAAAAAACATGCCATGTCAATTTCTCTCATAACCTCCATCTGCCAGGATTGGCGTTGCTCTCAGAGAAAAAGCAGTAGACTTCCTGAAAATATCACTAATTATTTTACAAGGAAAGAGAAAAGGAATTCTCCAGGCCAGTTAGCCACTGGCCTTCTTGTTAAGCTGTCAATGAAGGAGTCAGTGGAAGACACTGGAAACTTCTGTAATTTTAAATGATGTGAAGGAGCAATTCTGGGCAGGCCGTCCTTGAAATCTCTCCCTGCAGAAGGATTCCAGGCTTCCTAACTATATAATCTGAGAGTAAATAGAAGTGTTTGTCTTTATTCTGGTTTTTGCATCTTCCACTCTCAGTAGGTTGGGAAAATATCAGTGTCCTTAGTATGAGGTGAAGAATGGGATGTCCATTCACTGACCACAAAAGCAAAAGTAGATTAATTTTCATTTGGTGGCCACTGATGTTGCAGTGGTATAAAATCCTTGTTTGGAATGGCTCCTCCTTTCATTTCTCTTTTGTATCTCACCCTCAAATAATTATTTATGGCCTACATACCCCTGCCATGGCTACTAAAATAGAAGGACAAAGAATACACCTGTGAATTGCTCTAGCTGGCTATTTGAAAAGGATTTGTTGGAGCAGATTACTTTGTTCGGTGTTTGATTGCTGTGGTGCCAGTAGTTTTTGAACCAGTATAAAGGGTCTTAAATTGTTGTGTGTATGCCTGTTTTTAAAGATTGAAGAGGAGGAGCAGAGATAAATAGGATGTGAGAAGTTTGGTATTCTTTTCTTCGTGCCTTGCTTTTCAACCAGAAATATTTATATTCAAATATGAGGCCTGGTTTCTGTAGATGAATACCAACACCATAAACTCAGGATGTTAATTTTCATTTTTGCAAGAACTGGAAATGATTCATAGTTTGCAGGCATTAGAGACACCAAAGCATTTTCTATTAACACCTGCAGCTGACTGCAGAGGTGAAAGGCAGGTCTTATAGAAAGAAAGATGGTCTTTGGGGAAGAAAAATGTTACTTTTGTAGGTTTTTTCTTTCTTTTGTTTGTAGGTGAAGATAAGAATTTTCTTTTCCTTAAGAAATAATTCTTATCTTGTTCCAAAATGTCACTGTAAAAGTCTTTTTGAGAAAATACTGAATCATCCTCTGTTGATTTTTTTCTGCTGTGTTCATGAAAATATCACCTTAAGCATGTGGTGAGAATTAAGGAAAAATGAGCCATTTCACCTGGCTTTGTAAATAATCACATTCTTTATACTTTCAGTTCTGTGAAAGTAACAAAGGAAAATTTCCTTGGACTAGCTGATTAAATAAATGTCTAATTATTTTCTAGAAGTTGAGAGAACAGGAAAAAAAAATCTGGCAAAAAAATAGGCACTTAAGTCTAATCATTTCTGTGGGTGGCAAGCACAGAAATGTGGGTGGCAATCCTGGGATATCCAGAATCACAAGGGCAAAATTTATTCTTCTAGGGTGTAGATCTTGTCTTTCTTGTTTCCATCCCTTTTGACTGTGAACTCTAACCAGTTTTCAAGGAGCCCTGGCAATTATCAAGTGTGTAATAATGATAATGATACATATATTGAAAAAGTATTCATACTAATAATTATAGCTATTATTACTTAATAGCTAACTATGATTAAGACACTATGCTAAATGTTTTTTATACTTTATCCCATTTTTATTTCTCTAAAAACCCTATCATGAAGATGATATTCGGATCACATTTCACGGCTGAGGAAGTGAGGTGTAAGAAAGCTAAATAACTCTCTTAGGGTTCGTTGGCTATTATGTGGTATAGCTAAAGCAAAGTTTTTTTAAGAGATGGGGTGTCACTATGTTGCCCCATTTGGAGTGTAGTGGCTATTCATAGATGTAATCATAGCTCAACCCAGCCTCTAACTCCTGGACTCAATTAATCATCCTGCCTCAGCTTCCCAAGTAGATGGGACTATAGACAGGTACATGCCATTGCACTTGGCCAAGGCCAAGAGTTTTAACATCTAAATTCTCTGATGGGTTGTCATATTGACATAATGTCAGAGACAATCTAGCCCTGCCTCCACTATTGGATTCTGCCTTTGTTTGGTGTACTACTTTTCAGGATTATATATATTTCAAGCCTTGCTCTCCAGGTCTTGGCAAGACAAATGAGATGGCAATTAAGGAATTAATGCTAGGAAAATTTCCCAGTACCAGGAATTGAGAAGTAAGGTGGTCATGCAGGGCTAAGAAAGGTAGGTGGGAAAAAGAGCATATTGCATCTAAAAGGTATTAAGGGACAAACACACAGGCACATGAGCTATGAGGCAAAAAGATAGAGGAAAGATTGATGGTGCTTACCAAGTAGAGCCAGTCTGCCTTCTAGGGTGTGTGTTAGGTGCTTGGGTCAGCCCTGTTAGCAAACAGGTCAGGTAAAGTCAACAAACTTTACATTATCCTCACGGAGGGGTGTGTTTGACTTTTCCAAACTCTGTGATCATTACTCTTTGCGTATGGGAGGTAGTAGATGTGGCTGTAAACATGGGAGGTACTGCTAAATCTATTTGTTTCTGGCTTAACAAATAGATTTCCTCTTGGGGGAGTATTAAGTTAAGACTTTGCATCTCAAGAATATTTTTGTTGACTTTAGACCTCATAGGATACCATCTTTACCATTTTTACATTAGAATGGATTACTCAGACACAGAGATAAATTTTGATGGTAGAGAAGGTCAGGGCAGAAAAATATCAAGTCCATTAACATTTCGAGTGAGTGCAGGCTTCGCTGGTTCCTGCAGAGTTGAGATCCAGGCTGGCATGACAGCATTTTCTGGATGGGCCCTGTCAATTTCTCATGGCCCCTCTCTGCCAGGAGCTATGCAGCCTTGGCCTATCAGGTCTATGGTAGGTAGGTCAATAGAAGTGTGGGAGTCCCTGTTGCACCCCTAGGAAAAATCTCCCCCAACCTCTAAAGGCTCAAAAAGGAACAGCATGGAGGCCTAAGAACTTTTAAACTACTATGTGCTGTCAGGAGCACGTTTTTCCCTGTGTGCCTCTTTAGGAATGTGCATGTATACAGAAGATCTCATCCTCAGCTGGAGCTCCATAAAGAGGGTGATGTGGCTAGTGAGCTGGCCACATGCCTGGAGGGTGCTTGGTGACAGGCTCTGACTCTGCAGCATGTCTGGACTTGCTCCCTTTCTCATTAGTGCTGAGTTTCCACTACGCCAACAGGGGGTGAGAAGGCAACATTCTGTTGCTCAGAGGTGTGGTGCATGTGGTTTGAAACTAGTGCTGTCAGAGGCCAGATGTCTTGGCTCTGGGTATCCTGCCACCATCCAGATGGGTCTGCATTCTTAGTTGAATGGAAGCTTCAAGGAGAAAAATTCCTGTATGTCTGCCCAATGGAGAATAGCCTTAGAGAATTCAAGATGTTACATTCCCCCCTCTCCCCCATCCCCACCTTATCTTTCTTGGCATCAGGCAATAATATAGAAAAGCAATATCATTCAATCAAATGTTCTGTGATGATGGAAAGTTCTGTTTCTGTGTCATCCAACAACATAGTAGCCACTAGCTGCATGTGGCTTTTGAGCACTTGAGATGTGGTTTGTGTGATTGAGGAATTGAATTTGTAATTCTATTTAATTTTATTTTGTGTAAATGTAAATAACCACATGTGGCTAGTAGCGACTGTATTGTATATGTGCTTTTGAATAAGTATTTTATAGATTGGAGAAGGTTTGGTAAAAACAAAAAGAATGTGCGCATACACACACACACACATTTAACATTTTTGTAGAATTTCTATCTACTAATGCCACACATCATTATCTCTTAACATGCCGAAAAGGTGACGTTTTGTTTTTCACATTTTATAGATGAGAAAACTGTGTTTTGTCTGAGGTTACTCAGTAAACAAGCAGTTTGGCTAGGGCTCTAGCTGAGGGCTCTAGCTAGGTTTTTGAATCCCTGGGACAATAGATACTGAATCTCTCAGGAAAGAGCCAACTTCATGCTTTCTTGTTAATTCACTGGCCATGTGACTGGGGCAGCCTTAATGTGGCTCATTGGAAAAGCAGAGCCTGAGACAAGGGCTTGCTTGGTTCATGTAATTTAGTTTGGGAAGAGACCCTGATGAACAGAACTGAGGTGCTGAGAAACGAAATAGGGAAGGACAGAAAGCCAAGCCAAGAGCATGTTGTGAAGGCATTTATGTGGGCAGTGGGTCTCAATCCTTTGGGGCCTCTCAGGAACTGAGTAATGTGCTCCTTAGAAGTGTCCACCACACCCACTGCAGAGGGGAGTATTCATCAACTAGCTCTGTCCCCTATTGGTCAATGACCCCTAATGGGGTCTTAGCCCCCTTGCAGTTCTGGGACTGCTCATGTGTCAGCACAGCAAGGGGCTCCCACAGGCTTCCTCCATAGTGGTGCAGAGGAAGCCTGGTGAGAAAGAAGAGACACCTGTGGTAACTGAAGCAAGGGGTTGTCAGGTTCCACCTATGTATATCTTGCTGCCACAGCAAGAGCAAGAGCTAAGAAAGTGGGCTGAGAGGATGCAAGATAGGGCACAAAAGATGGCCACAGATCAAGGGGAGGAACTAAATAGCATAGCTGAGAGGAAGAAGAAATGACAATTAGAAGAATCTGTAAGGATCTGAGAATGGATTCTTCTAAAAAAATTTCAAATAAATGGCCCTAACCTTTTACATTGTTGGTGAACTTTGGCCTACTTTGGTTGTTAGCACAGTGCTATTGCTTTTGCACAGCCTGTATTGCTTTCTTTTAATGTCAGGCTTGATTCTACCAATTGCCTCATCTCTTCCTGGTTGACTTCATTATTCCACTTAGATGGACTGAGTTCAGAGACAGCAAATGCATTTAAAATCAGCTTTGTCAGATTTGTAGCATGCAAATACTTTCCCCCATTCTGGGGGTTGTCTATTTGTTCTTTTGACTGTGCCCTTGACTGTTCAGAAGCTTTTCAATTTTATCAGGTTCCATTTACTCATTTATTTATTTTTGTTGTGCTGTGATTGCTTTTGGGGTCTTCATAAATTTTTTGCCTAGGTAGCTATCTATGAGAATTTTTCCAATATTTTCTTCTAGGATTCTTATAACTTCCTGCCTTATTTCCATAGTGAGTTAATTTTTGTGAGTGGTGAGCGGTGAAGATCCTGTTTCAGTCTTTTCCATGAGGCTACCCAGTTTTCCCAGCACAATTTATTGAACAAGGATTCTTTTCCCTAGTGTATGTTTTTATCTGCTTTGTTGAAAATCAGATGAGACTATCAGAATGATTTAATCTCTGGGTTCTCTGTTCTGCTCCATAGGTGTATGTGTCTATTTTTGTGCCAGTACCATGCTATTTTTGGTTACTATAGTCTTGTAGTACAGCTTGAAGTCTGGTAAAGTGATACCTCTCACTTTGTTCTTATTATTTAGTTTTCATTGACTATTTGTGGTCTTTTCTAGTTCAATAAGAATCAGTAAACTAATTTTTCTACATCTGCAAAAGATGGCATTGGTTTTTTTTTGTTTGTTTGTTTATTTGTTTTTGCAGTTTCTGGTCAGGTCTGGGTTTGAACCCGTCACCTCCAGCATATGGGGCTGGCACCCTAATCCTTTGAGCCACAGGTGCCACCCATCATTGGTATTTTTTAATGGGAATTTCATTGAATCTGTAAATCACTTTGGGTAGTGCAGACATTTTAACAACATTGATTCTACCAATCCATGAGGATGGTATATTTTTTCCATCTGTTTATATCCTCTGTAATTTCTTTCCTCAGTGTTTCATAATTCTCCTTGTAGAGGTCTTTCATCTCCTTTGTTATGTATATTCCTAGGTATTTTATTTTGTGTGTTGCTACTGTGAAAGGTATTGCATCTTTAAATTCTGTTGGCATATATGAAAGCTATTAATTTATATATATTGATTTTGTAACCTCAGACTTTGCTGAATTTATTAATCAATTCCATGAGTCTCTTAGTTGAATCTTAGTTTGATCGGTTCTTTCACCATTTAGACCACTTTGATTTCTTGCTCCTGCATGATTGCTCTGGTGATAATATCCAGCACTACCTTGTCTGGTTCCAGTTCTAAGCAAGAATGCTTTCAATTTTCCCTTGCTCAATATGACCTTGGCTGTAGTTTTGTCATATATGGCCTTTATAATTTTGAGGAATGTCTCATCACTACCAATTTTTTTGAGCATTCTTATCATGAAAAGGTGCAAAATTTTGTCTCCATTTTTTTCTCCATTGATTGAAAGGATCATATGGTCTTTGTTTCTGTATCTATTTATGTGGTGAATTGTATTTATAAATTTATGTTAAACTATACTTGCATCTCTGGGATGAAGTCCATTTGGTCATGGTTATTTATTTATTTATTTATTTTTAATGTGTTATTTAATTCAGCTTGCTAAAATTTTATTGAGAATTTTTACATCTATATTCATAAGGAATATTTGCTATGCTTTTCTTTTTTAGTTGTGTCTTTTTCTGGCTTTGGCATCCAGGTAATATTAGCTTTGTAGAATGTGTTGGGGAGGATCCCTTCCTTCTCAATATTATGGAATAATTTCTGCAGTATAGGTACAAGTTCCTCTTTGTATGTTTGGTAAAATTCACACGTAAAACTCTCTTGTCCAGGATTTTTTTTTAGTGGGAAGATTTTTTGTTGTTTCTTTAATTTTGGTGTTTGACATTGATCTCTTTAGGAGTTCTATTTCTTTCTTACTGAGTCTTAGAAGGTTGTGAGATTCCAGTAATTATCCATTTCCTCTACATTTTCAAGTTTATGGGCATAGGTATTTTTGTAGTTTCCCAAAATCCACAAAGAACTCAACCAAATCTGCAAGAACAACCAAACAACTGCATTAAAAAGTGGCAAAAGACAGCAACAGAACTTTTCAAATGAAGACATACAAGTGGCCAACAGACTAATGAAAAAAATGTTCACTATCTTTTATCATTAGGTAAATGCAAATCAAAACAATATTGAGTTATCATCTAACTCCTAAAAGAATGGCTTGTATTGGGGGACAGAGGCAAGATGGCTGACTCGAGCCAGCTTTCCACAGAGGCTCCCATCCAGAAGGAGAGTTAAAGGACAGAAGTTTAGCAAGTAAGCCAATGGATTGGAGCTGAGCCAAGAGAGAAGCTTGAAGAACACACATCAAACCTGCTAAAGTAAGCTGCAACCCCAAGGATACAAACAAAAGGTACAAAATCCATCACCAAGTGGATGTGAGTCCCCTCTCCCATGAGAATGGCTCACAGTCCTCCATACAAACAAGCAAGCAGAGTTCAAAAGTCCTTCCATTTTATCCCATGGGAGAAACCCTCTAAAAACCGGATCTCCTTCCCCTACTAAGGTACCATGGCACTCTCCTGCTAGGCATAAAACTGTATAAAGCTGTACATATTCTCTACCTGCAATTCTGAACTCCCAGCACTCCACTCCACTCTCACCCTGAGATCTGAAAGCCTGTCCCCCATGGAGTCCACATTCTTGGGTGTTTTCTTGAGAGGTGTGGACAGGGGATAGACTGCTGCTGGTCAGTGCTAATTCTGTGTCACAGGAGTAAGGAGAGGATGGTCAGCTGAAAGGGAACCATACAGGGGCGGCAGTGCCCTGAGGCACAAAGCAACAGGCACAGTGGCAACAACAGGGCTCATACCCTTGGATATTCTGGAGTCATACCCCCTGACTCTCTGGGCAACCAAATGAGGCCCAGCATCTTCTCTGGTGGCAGCCACTAGTGTAACAGATCTGGGATGGAAATGCAGGCCCAGTGAGTAAAGGGTTTGTCTGAGGTGGTACCGGCCTGGGTGGAGTGCAGGGACTAGAATATGCATGTGCAGAGACAGCAACTCCCAGGGCAGGGCTGACCTATAGGACCACTTTACTGAGCCTAAGATGCACCCGACCCTCAGGGGATTATTGCTGAGACAAAGGCAGGCAGACAGAGGCTGGAACTGACAGATAACCATGCCACAACAATTCAAAATGTAGCCGAGACATAAATAGACTGGGCAGCAGCACAGGCCAGGGCTGAGTCACAGTTTCTGTGAACTCAAACAGCATCTGAACTGCATGGGAATATAGCTGGGACAGAAACAAATTCGGTGAAGTTTTTCTGTTCTGTCAGCAACATCAGTCAAGGGTGGGGCTAGAACTGAGTGAACAGCCCCAGCCTCCATTAAGCACCTGAGGTTGTTAGGTTTCACCTCCCACTGCTGGATAGTTGCAGAGAGTGGCAGCCTGGCTAAGGAGACATAGATCTCCTTGTGACTCAGGCAGGTGAAAACCCCTGGAGCATCTGCTCATTGGAGGGAACTGAGTCACAACCCTGCAGGGTTACCAGTGACTGGGTGTGACCAAGGTGCAAGGTGGGGAAGGAGGCATCAACCTTCCTGACTAATTTATTTGCTGGGTGGGTCCTTCTGACCACACAGAGCATCAGAGTGAGTCGTACTTGAGCTGCCAGCAGACCCCTGTGATCTAGTTGCCAGAGACCTTTTGAACTCTCCCACCTGAGATAGGTGCTGACTGAGACAATTGATTTAGACCTCTTGGACTGAGCCAATCACTCAGGGACTATCCAAGTGGTACCCTACGTGTGTGGTTGTGGAAAGGTTTGATTTTACTTTTTCAATTGTTGCCTCTTGAGGTCGGGGGTGACTTAATTGCTGGTATTTCTCCACAGCTGAGACTTCAACCCAGAGTAACTGATTCACTAGGTTAGGACAGAGACCAGCTGAAAATAAAACAGAGCCACTTAGCCCCACCACACAAAGTAGGTCCCCAATTTCTCAGGTCCTAATACTGTACAGGTCCTTGGCAAAGCTCTAGGGTAAAAGGTACAGACACCAATCCCAGCTTTTGGGCAAAGGGCTGGTTAACCCAACTTCTCTTTATCTGCTCATCTAGTCAAATGGTATAAAATAATCATGGGATGGAATCAACGGAAAAATTCTGGTAACATGAATAACCAGAGTAGATCAATCCCTCACCCCCCAAGGAAAGATATGGCAGACACAACTGAAGATCCCATTCATACACAGATGGCTGGGATGTCAGAAATTGAATTCAGAATTTAGATTGAAAAATAAGATGAACAAAATGAAGGTAAAGTTGGAATTAGAAATTCCAGGAGCATTTCAAAAGTTGTCTCAAGAATTCAATGAATTCAAAGACAAAATCACCAAATATTTTGACACATTGAGACAAGAATTTTCAGCCCTCAAAGATCTGAAAACTACAGTAGAATCCCCCAGTAACAGAAAGGAGCAGGCAGAAGAAAGGATTTTTGACATTGAAGAGAAAGCTTTTGAACACTCCCAAACTCTTAAAGAGGAAGAGAAATTGAGAGCAAAAACAGATCATTCTCTCAGAGAGCTCTGGGATAATTCAAAGAAAACTAATATTTTCCTCATAGGAATCCATGAAGGTAACAAAGTGGCTTGGCAAGGCACAGAGGTGCTTCTTCATGAAATTATGAAAGAGAACTTTCCAGACATGCCAAGAGATTCTGAAATTCAGATAGCAAACAGTTTCAGAACGCCTGCACAACTCAACCCAAATAAGACATCCCCCAGGCACATCATAACCAACTCAACCCAAATAAGACATCCCCCAGGCACATCATAACCAACTTCACTAAAGTTAATACGTAGGAGAA
>CAUYPK010107038.1:0-23435 GCA_963574355.1 Loris lydekkerianus
TAATCGACTTGTGTTACGTTGGCAAAAGTGCACTGATTCAAATGGTGCTTATTTTGATTAAATTGAATAAATATTCACTGAGATATTACAGTTTAAAGTAGACTCATAAAAACGGACAAAACTTTTGAAATGACCTAATATTTCCAAAAATGGCTCTTCTGAATGTTCTTTCAGAGATGTTTAAAACCTGATTAATAAATATGTGATTTCTTTTAAGTTACTCAGATTTTAAAATCTACTTTCAGCTTTTTGAATAGATCAGAATTAGAATAAATGACAATTAGAACAGGATCCAATTCATATGTATTTCTCTGGGTGAATTACAGGCCCGTTTAACGATAGCTAACAGAGTCATATAATACAATTTAATTATGCATCATATACTTCATAAAACTGAAACCTTGAAATGTTTTATAGTTAAGTAACCCCCCCAAAACAATTATAGAAACGAATAGTGTCAAGATAATGTTTAGAGAACAAATTAAAGCATCTGGTCATATGCCCAATCGTAGAGGAAAAAATGTCTTAAAGGGAACTATATTAATATATTTTAAGAGTATTTAATATCACCTGTATATAGTATTATAAAATTGGACAAATTGCTTTCATATGATAATGCATTTTGCATGCTATTATTAAATTATATTCCCACGTAATGCTTTGTAATCATGTAAAACAGAACTTTCATTTTTAATTTTATAATATGCAGTTAAATAATTTAATATAAAAAATTTAGTGTACCATTTTGATAATGTACCAGGATTTATAGAAAATTGGTTTATTTTATCTTGTATTGCCAATCCCTAAAATAGACAGTGTCAGCTTGTGACACTCAATTTACATTTCTCTTATAAAGAATCTTATAAAGATTTCTCTTCAGAGAATTTGAATAAAATACTTTTGGGGATCCCATAAAGATTTCATTGTTGAAAATTAAAATGAATGTATTTAATCATGACTTTCTGATCAATATATATTTTATGCTGTCTTGAAAGAAGGACGTTATTAAACCTCCAGGGTATATCAGACACCACAAACAATATTGGGATAGCCTCAAATCCTTCCTTAGTTTCCATAAGTTTGCTTGTATATGTTTGTCTGTGCCCAGTCGTGGTTAATACAGCTTCATATAATCTTAGTTTTTCACATTTACTCCTTCACTCTCATTAGACTGAAATAGCACCTGCTGTACTTTATATAAATTATCTTTTTCCTTTCCTTCCTGACTTGCCACTTTGTATCTGAGGCCCTGTGCATAATTACTGGGTAGACTCTTTCCTTTACATCTGTACACTGATGCAACTCATCGTCTAGTCAATCTGGGGCTATTCTATACAGTCAAATAGTTTGATTGTGCTTCTGAGCACACACTTTGGATTGTGACAGTTTAGCGTTCACTCTGCCATTTTTCTAGCAGTGTGATTCTGAATAAATTGCTTTAAATTCTCTAGCCCTCAATTTCTTATGTGTGATATACAGATCATAGTACATATGAGGACACCCAGCTCACAGGATTGTCATGAATATGAAGTGAAATAACATAGGTAAAACATTTAGCAGTATGCTTTGCTTGTAGTCCTTGGTTACTACATTGTACATATTTTAATTGTACGAGTTCTCTTGGCCTTGTTCCATAACCTGGTCATGTACAGTTATGATGTTTTCTCATAAAGGCCCCATTGTTCAAAAATGCATCACGATATGGCCTGTTTGACCACAGTCAATTGGTTTAGGGGTTGGACTACAAGCCATGTTGGTCAAGATCCTTCCCTAGAAATTTATAAATTATAGCTGATGTGTTATTTTTTTTAATTTAATATTTTTGTTTGTTTTTTTCTTTTTTCTTTTTCTTTCTTTTCTTTTTCTTTTTTTTTTTTTTTTTTGACACAGTCTCACTTTGTTGCTCTGGGTAGAGTGCTGTGGTGTCACATCTCACAGCAATCTCAAACTCTTGGGCTCAAGTGATTCTCTTGCTTCAGCCTCCCGAGTAGCTGGGACTATAGGCACCCGCCACACTATCTAGCCATTTTTAGAGACCAGGTCTCGTTCTGGCTCAGGCTGGTCTCGAACTTGTGAGCTCAATCCACCTGCCTCAGCCTCCCAAAGTGCTAGGATTATTACAGGCATGAGCCACCATGCCCTGCCTCTAGCTACAGTTTTATTGAACCTCTCTGAGGATGGTGCTAAAAGATGTCACACGCAAAAGCCATAATGCAGCTTGTGTGGTACCATGTGAAGGGATTGGGTTGCTAATCAGACAGGATACGGTTGAAAGCAGAAGAAAACATCGCTTCAGGAGTTCACCCTGAGTTTACTGCATGTCTCAAGCACCTCAGGCAGATGTTAGTGGAAGGTACTCAGGATACGATGTTGAGTGGAAGCAGGCAAGGCTCCTGCTCCTGGGGGGACACCAGCAGTGTTGGAGATGGGCACTAGTGAATCAGCACAGCCAAAGAGACCAATGGACACTAACTGCTGTGAAGGCAGGATGGAGGCCCATGCCAGCCTCTAAAGGAAAGCCAATGTAGCCGAGGGAATCAAAAAAGTCTTCTGGGGAAAAGTCACGCTTGAGCCTATTTAAACTACAAGATGCAGCTCTCTCAATAAAGGCAGAGGGTGGTTCAGGTTTGGGGGAAAAGATGTACAAAGGGTGCTGGGAAGACCATGTAGCCTTTAAAAATCTGAGAAAAAGGTGAAGTATGAAATGATTCCTCGCAGTGGAGGCTCTGGGCTCAGATTAGTTGGCTTCGAACAGAGACCTGCCAGTAATTATCTATAGCTCTTGGGCAAATTGTTTAACAACTCTCTGGATCAATTTCCTCAAATGTTTAAGGGAAGGATACGGCTTGTCTAGCAACCTCAGAGTGCTGTGTGAGGACCAAGTGAAATTGTATGCCCGGCACTGAGCAGGCTGTGTTCAGTGTATACAGACAGCCCTGACTTAGTATGGTTCAACCGAGTGATTTTTTTGACTTTACGGTAGTGCAAAAGTGACACACATTCAGTAGAAACAGTGTTTTGAGTACCCATAAAATCATTCTGTTTTTCACTTTAAGTACAGCATACAGGAAATTACATTAGATACTCAATACTTTATTGACTTTGCGTTAGATGAGTTTGCCCAATTGGAGACTAATGTAAATGTTTAGAGCACGTTTAAGGTAAGGTAGGCTAAGGTATGCTGTTTGGTAGGTTAAGCTTATTAAATACATTTTTGACTTAGGGCATTTTAAACCTACAACGTATTTATCGGGACCCAACCCTATGGTAAGTCAAGGAGCGTCTGTATTTGCTATCAGAGAGGTTAAGAGTGAGGCAAGAGGTTGAGAGGCAGCCAAGAATGCTACAGTTTATCTGATTTCTATTTTGGAAAGATCATCATATCTGTAGCATAGAAAAGAGATTTGACAGAGCCAAGATGAGCTGTACAGAGGCTGTCCTAAAGGGGCTGTCATGCTGTAAGGCCAGGGGGTGGGAGTGCGGTGCAGGTGGTGACAATGGAGAGGACAGATTTTAAAGTGTCTAGGAAGTGAAGTCAAGAGGATTTGGAGATAAATTATGAATAGAATGTAAAGGAGAGGAAGATGTTAGAGGTGAAAAGAGGAGGAGGGAGAGGGATAGGAAATATAAATAACAAAAAACTAAGTGATTCAGGACAGTCAGTCTCATGGAGGGGATGGGCGCAAATTGCTGCAGGAACACAGGCGGGAATATGTTTGTAAACAAGCTGAGGGTCCCCAGCAATTTCCATTATAGTTGGGAAAGCGCTGCTTTTTTAGACTTGAGTCATCGAAACAGGGAGACTAAAAATAATGCTGTTTACGTTCCTGTGCTTTCCTCTGAAAAGTCAGGTGAAGACTTGCTAAAAGCACAAGATTTATATAAGCGAGTGGTTTACCTTTATGTTTGATGATTTTACCAAAACTGTCCTATACTTGGTAACACATTATTTAATGCTGATTTTCAAGTACTAAAACCTAATTAGAAAAAGTGAGCATTTTTGATGGAGCAGACAGTAGATACTGGACCATAAGGTATTTTAGCAAGGAAAGAATATCCCTGTCTTCTATGAGAGAAGTAAGCTAAGGGGCAGAATGTTGACTCCATGCTTTCTCCCCCCTTCTGGAAGGAAGAATTTCCTCTCTTTTGAAGCTGTGACTTCATTGTAGTTTATAGCAGCCTCAAATTCCTGGGCTCAAGAGATCCCCCTGCCTCAGCCTAACCAGTAGCTGGGACCAAGGTACCTGCTACAGTGTCCAGCTAATTTTTCTATTTTTAGTAGACATGGGGGTATCACTCTTGCTTGGGCTGGTCTTAAACTTTTGAGCTCAAGCAGTTCACCAACCTCAGTCTCCCAGAATACTAGGATTACAGGTTTGAGCTACTGCACCTGGCCCTTTCTATGAAATTTTAGGGAAAACGGGTAAGCAGAACCCCCACCCCACACTATACACACACATAGCAGGATGATGTAGCATGTTAAAACTAAGTAATTGGGGTGGCGCCTGTGGCTCAGTGGGTAGGGCACTGGCCCCATATACCAAGGGTGGTGGGTTCGAACCTGGCCCCAGCCAAACTGCAACAAAAAATAGCTGGGTATTGTGGCGGGTACCTGTAGTCCCAGCTACTTCGGAGGCTGAAGCAAGAGAATCACCTAAGCCCAGGAGTGGGAGGTTGCTGTGAGCTGTGACAACACAGCACTTTACCAAGGGCGAAAGAGTGAGGCTCTGTCTCAAAAAAACAAAAACAAAAACAAAAACAAACCAAAACTAAGTAATTGATTGAAATTTCTACAAATTGAAGTTCTGAAAATGGGGGAGCCATATTTTATTTTTAATGAAACAACAAAGACATTGTGTATAAGAATGGGTTCTTATTAAATAGTTTGGAGTATGTGCAAACAAAAATCAGTAACAATGCATGTTTTAAAAATTCAGATAAAATTTGTATATCTTGAAATTGATTCAATAATATGTATCACTGTTGAGTAAAGAATAGTTGTAGTAATAAATTGTAGTTTTATAAAAATGATAAAATTTATTGAAGAAAATAAAAAAGGAGGAACATCACACAATCTTTATTTGGGAAATTGAAGGAAAAAAGTAGCCCAAATCATGAGGACCATAGGTAATGTTGAACATGAAAAATTTCCTTCTATTTTTTTAAAAGCTGTTTTCTTGGTTGTTTTATTTTATACCATGAGTTAAAGATGTCAGTTCTTAAAGAATTTATTCTCAAAAATGTTACAATTTCAAAGTTCTAGTTCGTATGGATGCCAAGAGGTTCTACCATGGAAGTGAATTTTGATCATCTTAACGCTCACTTACGAGTATCTGTGCTGCATATTTAAATGCAATACGGTCTTACTTTTCTCTTGGTGCCTTAGCAAATAACCACAAATACTGTGACTGAAAGCAATATCCATGTATTGTCTCACAGCTCTGCAGTTTAGAAGGCTGACATGGGTGTCACTGGACTAAAATCACAATGTCAGTGGAGGTGCATTCCACTCAGAGGACTCATTGTCAAGCTCATTCAGTGTCTTAGCAAAATTCAGTTTTGTGCAATCAAATCCTTGTGGGCTTTTGGCCAGGTGTCCTTTTCAGCACTAGGGATTGCCCAGATTTTTCTCACGTTCAAAGTCACCAAAGCAGGGCGGAGACCTTCTGTACGTCCCTGTCTCTGATTTCCTTTTCTACCACATCTCCCTGCTGCGTCCTCTACATTCCTTTGCTTCGCCTGGAGAAAGCTCTCTCCTTTTAAGGCTCATGTGATTAGATTGGGCACAATGTCTTCCCAAGTAGTTATTTGTCTGAATCTTTGGGGTATCCATACAGTCTAAGAACTTTCTTCTTTTTTTAGTAGTAAATAATTAAAAATTATGTAACATATGTACTGCATTTTTATCAGAAAATTTGTAAATCATACTTTTATTAGCTAACATTGTTTTATTTCTTAAATTGCCATCAAATTATACGTGTTTGGTAACTCCCTTTGAAGTAAATGAGCAACATTTATTCTCAATAAAGCTTCCATTTTAACTAGGCGCATTAGCTATCATTAGCACAAATTCATTATAAATTACATTCAAGATTTCATACAGGGTTTATTTACCCAGCACTTGTTATATATGAAAAGTTAACTAAGATAATATTAATATTAGTTTTAGTAAATGCCCTGCAGTTAATGAGAATTTACTTAATATGAGAAACAATTTTTGCTTTCTTTGTAATACTCACAATGGACAAATATCTAATCTGGGTTTAGTTTATACTTATTCATCTAACCCATTCTGTGTTTATTTTCATCGAATGATACATGTAAATTCAAAAGCATAATTTAAAATAGATGGATTTTAAATTTCAAAGTTCAGTATTTTATGTCATTAATTATGCTAAAAGGCACATAAATTCTCTATAATTACCCAGCTTATCACTATTTTAATGTAACATCCTCTTTTAGAAATGTAATTTGGGTTTTCTGGCATTAGTCCTTGATTCATATTTTATCCAAGCACTGCAGTCTGGGATATCCCCTGCAGAGATGGATCTGTTCCTAACAAGAGTCTTTCTTTTGGAACTTGGTAATGATTATAATACTGATGACAATCCCTGTCACTCTTTGTAGGCTGTAGCTTTTCATGACAGAGTGGTGCTCCTTGATCCTTCTTAAGCCCCTGTTTAAATGTAAATTAGAAGAACCAATTTACATTACTTATTCCAGGCATCCATATGTAACACCAGATTGCAAAAAGAAATATTTGTAAGAAGTTATCCCTGTATTTATCTTATGACACTCACCACTATGACACTTTCGTGCTTGAGCAGCCAAACTAGAATCATTTCAATTATCTACCTAAGGGGGAAAAAAAATCCAAAACACATGGATTTTTGTGTCTTTCAGAGTTGGACAGAGTAAGAGGGAGTGACTTTTAATGCTCTTGGTCTAATTAGATAGCTCTTTGGTCAAAAAGGTTATTTGGATCTTTTTCTAAATTAGAGAAATTAAATGCCCTTAACTGGATTTTGAAAGGCAGAAGGGGGCCTTAGCAAGTCTGATGTCCCCTTTTCCACTGTAGAATTATGTTTTTAAATGTTCCAGCTCCTAGTGAATGATGGTACAGTATCATAGGCACAATGCACTTATTAGCAGCATTCAAGACCACAGAAGAGGGCGGCGCCTGTGGCTCAACAGAGTAGGGCGCCACGGGTTCAAACTTAGCCCCGGCCAAAAACTGTAAAAAAAAAAAAAAAAAGACCAAGAAGAGAGAAAGGTAGGAAGACCCTTCCCCAAACCTGAGGATGGCAAAAGACATCAAAAACTTGGGCTTTACCTATAAAAGGAGACATTCCTCTTTCTAAATTTTCATCAAATTTTCCACTTCACTTTGGTGATTTGGTATCTTATTAATTTAGAACTGACTGTGGAATTCTTTTTCTTATCTTCAGAAATGTAGTTATTATCTCCAAACATCATTATCACTTAAAAACAAAAAGACCAGGAAAACAGAACACTCGCCTTTGTTGGAATTTAACGAATAGATGAAGTCTCGTTCGATATCCCTTACACAACGTGTCATCTAAAATCCCAGGCTTAAATCTCTTTGCTTCCCCATGTATACTCTGTGGAACTTTAATTCCCTGAGCCTAACTGTTCTCAACTGCAACATGGTGTCAATATCACCCATTTCACAGGTTTGTTTCAATGGCTCATGAGATAATGCTTGTGAAGTCTTTTGCTTACGCTTACTATCTCAGTGCTCTGGAAATGGAAGATGTCATTAATGCTGTCACCATATTTATTTTATTAGATGCTCACAGAAAATTTGTGAAATAGACAAGAAAAGCATGATCACCAGTTCACAGTTGAAGAAAAGAGTTAGTTGGAGGTTTTCTCAGACATAATGGAAGGCCGTTTCCATCTCTCAGGGCTGCTTGTCAGCCATACATTTGCCCATCCAGACAGGAAGGAAATATAATTTAGAGTACTTTTTGTGTTGAAGATGTGCAGTCATCTTTATCTTACTACACTGTTGAGTATACCAGAGGGAGCAGAGAGCATAATTGCTACACATGTTTTTGGCTACACATGTTTTTGGTTCAACAGACACGAGGCCTGGGCTACCAGTTCCTGGTCCTTCTTGCCTTAGAGAGTTGACTCAAAAGCAAAGCCACCACATGGAGGTCAGTATTCAGCTGCTGCTACCGATAACATTTATGTTCTTACATCCTAAAGACTTGGCACTAAGGCTGGATTTGTTCTTCATTTTTTATTAAAAATAATCACTCCTCATTATTCATGATTTTTCCTTTTTTCTCCTCATTTAGTAGACTTTTATTTATTTATTTAAAAAATTTTTTTTTTCTTAGAGACAGTCTCACTTTATTGCCCGCGGTAGAGTGACATGGCGTCACAGCTCACAGCAACCTCCAGCTCTTGAGCTTAGGCGGTTCTCTTGCCTCAGCCTCCTAAGTACTTAGGACTACACTGCTTAGCCCGCCACAACACCTGGTTATTTTTGTTGTTGTTGTTGCAGTTTGCCTGGGGCCGGGTTTGAACCTACCACCCTCGGTATATGGGGCCAGCACCCTACCCACTGAGCCACAGATGCTGCCCCCATTTAGTAGACTTTTATGGGAAGATGAAAGTTAAGCCTGACCTCTCTAGCAGGTAAATGTATTATTTCCTTGATGTGTTTATTTTAGTGTCCCTGAAAACTCAAATGGTTAGCCTTGAAATTGGGAATACAAGTGATTCTTTTTTCCATCTCACTATTGAAATTAGCTATCATTAGGTATTCAGTAACAATACCGAATTTTCCTTCCTTATGTACAAATATTAACTAGCACTGGTTGAAGGAAACATACTTTGTGTTGAATGCTGCATTGATAGAGCAATGTGCATGTTGTACACTCAGGGGTGGCACTTATCTTCACTCATAAAGATTATAGCTGATACTCTATGACAAAAAGATGGGTTAACAACAACAACAAAAAACATTATTTAGTCAAACTTTAAATGATATACTAGCTTTCAAAATGAAGCTCCGGAGACCCAGGGAAAACTGTGTATTTTTATGCTTAGTTGATGAGGAATAGCCAGTCCTGTAGCAATGTAATTGTACAAAAGGGTAGGATCTAATGGTAACAAACTAAGGGGGGAAACCCAGCAAGGTTTGTCTTTCAGATGCTCATTGGATTCTTCTCCACCTTCCCTCCTTCTGTGTATAGGACAACACCTCTCTAGAATGAGGGTCTTTTGACCTACTATCATACAAGGTAGGTCAGAAGATTTCTTTATGGCCATTTCCTACACAAAAAGGTGGGGGATGGTTAGTCATAATTTTGGGTTTTTGGCTCACTTAAGGAAAGAGGAATTCTAGTTTTTATGTCTTGCCTTGGGAAAGAGGAATTCCTGTTTGGGAGAGAAAGAGGGGTGACAGGCAGGAAAATAGGGTAAGGTCAGAGAGGCTTTGCCTCTGAGACCTTCCAAACGTCATTGAGTTCAAGCACTCAGCATGCCAAAGTACCATGCCTTGGGGTATCATTTTCTGAGCTCCAACAATGGTTTTGTTATGAACTTTGCAACCTAAGGATGTAGGAAAAAGCAGGGAGATTGAGTTACATCTTTGTGTTTGTGTGTTTTATGAGTGAGTGTGTGTGAATTAGATGAATCAGAGCATGAAGGAATTAAGAGAATAAAAGCAAAGTACAATGGCACAAAGAATCTAGATGATCCCAAGCCCTAAGCCCTGGTTTTGGTGGAGATCAGTGGACAGATAAGGTTGGTCTGTCTCCCGTGGCTCATCATTCCCCTCCAATCCTTAGATCTGTTTTAACTCTGTTGGGCAATAAGATATCCCTAGAGAGCTATATTTTCCTCTCTAGTTTCATTTCAATAGGAAGTCTACATAAATGGGAGAATCTGTTTTGAGGTAAATAGCTTGACCCAGAGCCCTGAAGATTCTTCTGGATGACAGAGAACCAGATTGGTTATAGCCAATTCTAACAGCCATCTTTTCTGAGATTGTTCCTTAGAGCTCAGTTTTAAAATATCTATTTTGCCATGGGAACAAAGATTAGTTGTCTTAGTTTCTGTTTTATTTCGTTTAATTAAAATTGAATAGGTAAGAGACAAGAAATGGCCAGAAGACTCATTCACCCTGTAAATGGGAATACATAAAATCTTTTGAGATGCACCCTGACAAGCTGTTACAATCACATCAGTCTGTGTTTATTATGAATTCTGGAGGTCCATCATATCTGAGAATCTGGAAGAGCTAACAGAGCAAAAGGAATTACTTTTTCAAGATATCTCTATGGGATCATGGGGTATATTTTCACTTCATGTGACCCTATATCTTGATTTCAGAGCTGGCAGATATTTTATAAATTGCCCATTTTAACCACCATGTAATAGGTATGTTAACGGAATCAGAGAGAGACACAAGAACTTGCCCAATTATGCAGAGCAAAAGTTAGTAAAAGGTGATGAATAAGGACAACTTTAAACACCTAGGTTAGCTAATATTTTGGGAAAATTTAAGCATTTTCAGGATAAAAAGCATGATGAAGAAGCTTCCAGTTGTTGCAAAATGAACTGCAATACACATGCTCTCTCTCGAAGCATCTGACAACGGGAGCAATTCAACTGCTCTTTTCAGATCTGAGTGATGTGTGGCTTTCCGATAAGCCAGTCCTTTCAGCTGGAGCTGCCCAACATGCCTCTTTCTGGCGAATGTCACCTCACAGCTGAAGCAAGTTTATGGGGCACTGCCGTTCCCCGGGCGTTCTTTGTTCAGTGGAGAACCAGAGAACTTCAGTCTCGGGGACTGTGAATCCACCAGCTTTCATCAGTCTGAAATGCATTTAAATCAATGTCAGGCTGACTGCACAACTCATGTTGCCAACTTCACAGTAACTCCAGCTGTCCCACGGTCCCATGAGTCCCTATCCCAATTACCTATGATAAAACATAAGAAATGAGCTAAAAACAATGATATTACGCTAACTGAGTTTGAGATAAGAGAGGAAAATGGCAAAATTATAAAATTGCAGAATCAAACACAATGATCCAAGCCAGAGCCATAGGGGGGAAGAAAAAAACCCTCTGGGATGTACTGTCACGGATATAAAGAAAATATATAGAGAGAGACAAGCTTTATGTTCCTGTACATACCAACACGAAACTACTAAATTTTGGTGTCTTCTCTAGAGAATATTGAAAATTTTTCATTTTCTTTTGTCTGGTATTCCTGAAGTTATTTTTCTCACATCTGAGTTTGCTTAGTCACTATTTCAAACATTATTATACTGAAAACTCAGGAAAAATGATTTTGCCTGTAGGTTTCAGATTCCACACAGAATTCTTTAATTATTAGTGAAGAAAGTTCGATTTTTTCCATATTGAAACCAGTCTCCTTCGTACTAAAAGGACACAAGTACTTTCGGTTTTAATTTCATGTTGCTAATGTACTCATCAGAGTTTGCACATTTCGTATTCCACTTTCCCCCTGATTGGTGATTACCTGACCAGAAGTGGTAAAGGACTTCACGAGGTCGTCCTAACCAGCTATTTGGCTGCGTGTGACATATGGCCAAACGGGATTTTGTTACGCTGACAAATTTGAGCACCACCTGATGGCCTGGTAATGCACATGGCCTAATTGGCATTTTGGAAAGTTTTAGATTATTTCTTTATGCAGGACGATGTTTTAATATTGTTTGAAGCACAGCGGCAAAGAAGGGGTGTTTTATAACCAGTCAAGAGGATAAAGGGAAAGTAATAAATAAAGAAGAATTAAAAAAGAAATGTGACTATCTGAAAAAGGGAATGGAAGCCAACTTTCCTGTCTCTCTGCCAGCTGCTTGTGAGAAATAGTTCAGGGGAGCGAGGTACAGAGTTTTATTTTTAAAACATTGGAAAGCGACAGAGGGCAATGGTTAAACAGTCATGTTGCCGAGCCAGGATTCTTGGGCTTAAAGCTTATCTTTGACACTTCCTGCTATGTCAACAATAGCAAACTGCTTAATTTAAGCGGAATCTCAGTCGCTTAGCTCTGAAAAGGGGGCTAATAATAGTATCCACCTCATAGATCCATTGGGAAGATGCCATGAGATAAACCATGTCTTGACTTCTAGTCCAGGCCACGCACCTCTCTCTAAACGTTGGCTGTTACTATTATTAAATCTTGAGAGTGTGCTGTGGTTACGTATGGGGGAGCTCTAAGGAAAACAATAAAACCAGAGCAAGAGAATATAAAATTAGCTTCGTAGATAAAGGGGATTTGATAAGACAATGGCTACAATGTAAACTTGCTGGAAATAGCTTAAAAAGAGCATAGGATTACAATAGCCAATTTTAAGTTGGAAGAAAAGCGGGGTTATTATTTTTTTAGGCCCAAATGGAATTGCCTAATGGATTCCATACGTAATGTAAGACTATACGCCTGGTTACTTTCCCAGCTCTATTTGTAGGGGCAGAATGAGTGATCTAGGACAGGCATCCTCAAACTTTTTAAACAGGGGGCCAATTCACTGTCCCTCAGACCATTGGAGGGCCAGACTATAGTTTAAAAAAAAAAAAAAAAGCTATGAACAAATTCCTATGCACACTGCACATATCTTATTTTGAGTAAAAAACAAAATGGGAACAAATACAATTCACACCGCTTCATGTGGCCTGCGGGCCACGGTTTGAGGCCACCTGATCTAGGAGAAGGTGCCTTGGCATATTAAGCAGCCCCATCTGTGCTTTCATTGTCTCTGAGGTCCTGGTGAGAAAAAGAGCTGCTCAAGTTTCTGGAAAGGGGACACAAGTTTTCATCCAGTTCTCTTAGGCCAGAAAAATCTCCAGGTCAGGGCAATGATTCCACCAGACCAGACTTAAGCTAAAAGCAGTCCTATACTATGTATTAGGTAGACTCTATCACAGACCCAGTGGTACACAGGTGCTTTTTTTTTTTCTTTTTCTTTTTTGAGACAGAGTCTTACTTTGTCTCCCCTTGGTAGAGTGCCTAGAGCAGGGATCCTCAAACTGCGGCCCGTGGGCCATATGAAGCGGTGTGAATTATATTTGTTCCCATTTTGTTTTTTACTTCAAAATATGATATGTGCAGTGTGCATAGAAATTTGTTCATAGTTTTCTTTTTTAAACTATAGTCCAGACCTCCAATGGTCTGAGGGACAGTGAATTGGCCCCCTGTTTAAAAAGTTTGAGGACACCTGCCCTAGAGTGCTGTAAAATTATAGCTCACAGCAACCTCAAATTCCTGGGCTCAAGCAATCCTCTTGCCTCAGCCTCCCAAGGAGCTGGGACTACAGACACCCGCCACAATGCCTGGCTATTTTTTAGAGACAGGGTCTCACTCTTGTTCAGACTAGTCTAGAACTTGTAAGCTCAGGCTATCTATCTGCCTCAGCCTCCCAGAGTGACAAGTGCACTTTTAATGGGGGTAGAGGGAGCAGGTGTCCTCATGGGTTGAAGTTTCCATATCTTTAAAATGGTTATAATCATAACTTTCTCACCAGCAGGTTATAAGAATGAAAAGATGTCATTTATTTTAAAATCTGCCCAGTCCAACGTTTGGTACACTGCAGTTGTGCCACAGTTGTTAATTTTCTTTTCTTCATGTTTGTTTGGCATTCCTCCCACTGTTGTTAGATACAGTCTTGCTTCTATCCTGTGTTGACATTCGACGAGGAGCATGATGGCTTCTCAATCACTTTTCTTGCCTACTTAGTTGATAGCCTGTTCTTTTCCTTGGACATGGCACATTTCTTTTCTCTACTTTCTTGCTCCTGGGAGGCATTGTCTGTTCCAGTTCACTGCTGTGCTCGGCATCTTCTGTTTGCTTCTCCAAAACCATTTGCCTTTTTAAAAAATTTTTTTTGAGACAGAGTCTCACTTTGTTGCCCTGGGTAGAGTGCCGTGGTGTCACAGCTGACACCAACCTTAGACTCTTGGGCTCCAGCTATTCTCTTGCCTCAGCCTCCTGAGGAGCTGGGATTACAGGTCCATGAGTCTTCTTTACTCCACTTTAAAAATGGGCTGCGTTCGCGGTTCCAAGGCTGTCTGGCTTTTGTCTGGGTTTCTCCAGTGAAGAAAGGAAAAACACTGGAGGATTTTCTTCTTCAGCTCCTTTCCTACGGGGTGACCAGGGGCTCCCTGAATTAGGGGAGGTGGTCCCCTGTCCCTGCTACATAGCTCTCCTCCTTCAGGTTAACCAGCCTGTACCACCTACCAACAGACTGAGGTATAGCTCCCCACTGTTGCTAGCCTAAGATCTTTATAAATAAATCCCTTTTAAACTCTTCTGTAATTACTCAATTTATTTATTTATTTAGACACAGGGTCTCACTCTGTCACCCTGAGTGAAATGCTGTGGTATCCTAGCTCACAGCAAACTCAAACTCTTGGTTTCAAGAGATCCCCTTGCTTCAGCTGCCTAAGGAGCTGCGAGTAAAGGCACCCACCACCACACTCAGCTAGTTTTCTACTTTTGGTAGAGATGGGATCTGACTCTTGCTCAGGCTGGTCTCAAACTCTTAGCTCAGGAGAACCACCTGCCTCAGACTCCCAGAGTGTCTAATTACCCAATTTGAACATGCTAGCTCTTTCTGGCTAGAATCCTGAAAGTGTATACTGGCTTTGCACTTGGAGTCTGTCATTCCTCATCTCATTTCTTTATAGTGACATAAGCATCTGTTTTACATCAAGAAAGTTTTAAATTGATAACAAAAATGGAAGAATATTTGAACATATTTCAATATTTTTATGATATGCTTATGTTTGTATAAACAATATATTTCAATATAGATCACTTTGGTTTCAAGGTTGCACTGATCTAATTTTTAGATGTCTGAATGGGTGACTTTATAATCTGTAAGTATATTATTTTCATGTTTCAGTATATAAGCTGGAACCTGGCTAATGATAGAGAGTAGAATTGATGTAAAGTGATTTCCTTTCAAGAGCTCTTGTTAGAAATTAGTGGCTGATTGTCGATGATCTTTATTTACAATTGTGATGCTTCCAGATCTGAATCTCTGGGATAGAATTATTGTGTGGTTTTGCGTTCTGTGTACATACGTTTAAATATATGGGACATTGACATCACTAACTCAAACATGAGATAAAAGGATATTTTGTTCTAGTGCATTCTAAATGGAATTGCTACTATTTAAATTTTGTTACTACCTAAAGTTCCAAACGTTTGAAACCAACCCCCTGAGTAGAAATGTATTCAAGATGAAACATATAAAGAAAATAGGTTTATTAGAAATCAAATGTCCCCTTTAGTTAGATCTGGTTTCCATGTCCAGGAAAAATCAAATGGCCATTAGCAGATACTTTACAAGCATGGTTTTGTATAAGGAAAAGGTAGGGCATATAATGATCAATTATGAGACTGATATACTATTTTCTCTTTTCTTTGGCTGCTCTATTAACATTCAAAGTGCTGTGTTATACTACAGAATCTCTTACATGAGCCCTATTAGATGTGCATTTTATTTGCTGATTAGTGTTGGTGGTTCCTTAATTCATAGCCAACAGGGCACTGGGCATTGGGTCAGGAAAATCTCTGACAGGCACTGGCATAAATGATCAGAAAGCAAGACCTAAATTTATTATATTTTCTATTTTTCTAGAGAATTATTTAAAAGATTACTTTGATTCATATATAATCTCTGGGTAAGATAAATATTTAAACAGAATTTACTATGCTGGTGCACAAAGACCTGTCTGTCTCTATTCGTACAATACAAAATACCACAAATATAACAAACTTCTGTAAAATTCCACAAAATTTGCCCAAATGGTATGGTATTTATTTAAGTATAGTACTACAATAGGAAATATTATGTTTGTACTAATAAATTATTTATTAAATAAATATAACATTTATGATTTGTTACATATGCACATATTTGTATGTGTATATAGTCTTCTATTTATTGATTTATTCAGGAAATATTCACTGGGAACCTCTGATGTTTGGTGCTAGGGCTGTAACAGTAACCTGGTCTCTGCCCTCATGGAGATTGCATGTGATTAAACATTTGGTGTAAATGAGCAATTTTCTCCATAAAGAACACAAGTATTTAGGAATATTTAGAAACAAAAATAAGAAAATAAAAGAAATTTTGTCAATTAAGTCCTTTTTAAGACAGTGGATTACCTCTGAAGTTGTGAAAGAAACTAATCTCAAGTGAATTCAAGTATCAAGTATCAGAATATCTTTTTCTCATTCCTATTTCTAATCAATATTATTTTCTCCTCTTAGAGAAGTTAAACTCCTTCCTTACATTGATACTCAGTTTATAATTAAAAAATTATATTTTACCTCTGCTGTTTTGACTACCTACAATTTTGTATCACTTGCTCTCATTTAGATGCCATTGAATAATATCTTTGAGGTATTTAGTTTTTATATATACTTTTATTATTGCTAGTAATGAAAGTCTGTTGCCAGGAAAAATTATTTCATTTTGTAAATATCATCATTATACATTATGGGAAAATTTGCAACTAAAACACCCAGATTGACTCACGGACACGTTGTCCACAGTGTACGTGCAGAAGTTGCCCAACAGGAAGTGTGTGCAAAATGTCAAGTTGGCAGAGAGCAGTCAGGGATCCCACTGACCTTCCAAGATAGTGTCCAATATTTTATTAATTTCACCACTATTATCAAAAGAAATAAGAAAACAATAATGTAAATATAACAATCAATATAACCTGATAGTAAAATGAGGAAAATAAATTAATGGCACAATAAAATGAAAATGTGGTAGACAAATGTAATAGAACTAGATGCAACCTACACCATCACTATACATTTAAAAAGGCATTACAAAAAAAAAAATAATAATAAAATAAATCAATAAATAAATAAATAAAAAGGCAGTACATTGCAAGTGTTCTCAGCCTCATCAGCCAAGTTGAATTATCACGAAAGAGATAATGGTTCACTTGATACTTCTTGAAGTTTAAAGAGCAGCAAAAGTAGAAAAATTCATCTGTCATTTGAGCTCTTAGGAATGACTAAGGGAAATACGGCTTCATTCACATTCACCAGGCAACTGCAGAAAGAGTGGGTGGTGCAGGCTGCAAACCTGGGCATCCCACGCCAGGGCTGAAGATGCGCAGCTGTTGACCAAGGGATGAAACAGTATCTTTTGGAAGGGAAAGCAGGATCCTGGCAGGAAGCAATTTAAGATACCATGGTAGTAAGATCACTGATCCTGAAAATAGTCTAGAAGTAGCCTTGAGTTTTCATAAAATCCATGTTCTGGGATAATCGGTGATGTGTTTGCAAAATGCAGTGAGTACCATGAGTGGAAGCCTTTGATTTTCTGATATGGTTGTGCATAACTGTCCACAAGTAAGGGAGCCTGGACATTTAAAAGATAATATTGTTTTATAAACCTATAGGATAATTTATTTTATTTATTTATTTATTTTTTATTTTCTTTTTTTTTGAGGCAGGGTCTCACTATGTCGCCCTCAGTAGAGTGCCGTGGCATCACAGCTCACAGCAACCTCAAACTCTTGGGCTTAAGTGATTCTCTTGCCTCAGCTTCCCATGTAGCTGGGACTACAGGCGCCCACCACAAGGCCTGGCTATTTTGTTGTTGTCATCGTCGTAATTATTGTTTAGCAGGCCCTGGCTGGGTTTGAACCCACCAGCCCTAGTGCATGTGGCTGGTGCCCTAACCATTGATCTATGGGCACCGAGCCGACCTACAGGATGATTTTGAAGTACTTTAAATGAAAACAATCATTGCAGGGTATCATTGATGAAACTTTAACAGAATTTTCATAAATCCCTTAAAAGATTAAATCATAAAAGAAGATCAAAGACTACTGCTGGGGATTAAAAACTGTTTATAGAAGAAAAAACAAAGAATAAGAATCTGTGGGGCCTTTTCTGTATGATGAAAAGTAAATGGATTCCCCGAGGACTGACTAGCTGGAGAGGGGTTCAGTATATTTATGACTTGGAGCTGGAGGAAATGCAAACTCTGCCAGTCATACAAGATTACTGAGATAAAAATGGATAAAAACCCAGAACCTAATTTTAGATTTAAAGGCTATTTTTAAAATTCTTAAAATAGGCAAAGAGCTATAAAATCCTGGAAATGAGAGTGCATACATGTAAGAATAATTTCATTGCTTATTTCACTCAGTAGTTATTATATTCAATCTCAAGTAGGCATTTTCGTCACTGGCCAAGAAATTTCTATAAAATTTGTGAGGTGCAGAAATCCTTGGGTTGTATTTTACTGGAGAAGAAATTATAAAAGTTATAACACTATAACCCTTTCAATTTTAAAATGAGTTATCTGTATGTTAAGTGCTGATGGTGTAAGTTAAAAGCACACAGGGAGAGCTTCAATGTATGTGTGGGGGCACCAAGTGGGCACTTTTATTTTCTTGGCTATTTTCAGGCATACTATAGATCAATTAGTTTTTTCATCTACTAATAAGGATGGGTTCTCACTTGCATCACCCAACTGAAAGTCGAGAAATACCCTAAGTCAAGGCCGTCGTGGGTTGTTCTTTTGCCTTTTTGCTTCAACTCACAATTTATTGTTGAAATCGAGGCATACTTTATTGTTTATTCAAGGGTGGAAGCTTTGTATATCTTGCTGAAAAAAAAAAATAGTGTTTGTGATTATGTACCATGTGCCATGGTGAATTTACTCAGAAAATTTATAAGAAAACTGAACAAGTTCACGGGCATCTGAAAGAGAGGCTGTGAGGCAACACAGTGTCCAGTATTTAAGAATTACTTGCTGAGGGCAAGCCTTGCAGTGTCCGCCACCTGCCAGGGCTGACTTCTGAGAATAAAGTCCTTACATTATTCTCAGAAATAATTTCTTTATTATCAGAAAAATAAAATGAGTGAAAATGAACTATAATCATGGAATCTTCAACTTAAATAGTATTACTCTGAGTACATGACGAAGGAATTCTCCAATATACACCTACTTGGACCTTTCTGCCAGTGATCCTGGAAGGGAAACCTGAAGAAATTATCTGACACTCTTTGAAAATATAAATAAATTATTAAAAAATGGGAAAAGAAGAAGTAAGCTAGGAGAGGGGGGAAAAAAGCTGGGGACTAGCGCTTTTTAAGATTTAAGTTTGTGAGCTAAGCCTTGTCACCTTTTATTGGTTAATAAGATTGAAGAAATAGGTGCCAAGTAGAGATGGTAAAGAGACTATATTCTGAGTGCAACCCTAACAGCCTTCAAAGGTATATCTTTTTAATGGCTCTTGCCCCAAATCTTCTTTTTCAACTTATAAAATATATCTCCCATCAGACCACTCTTTATGATCTCACCCCTCTGTCTTCTGGTTGGAGCCCCCAACATCTTTCCTAAAATATGCCTCTTTTAAAACTATCTCAGGATAGCAGCCAGAGGGAACCTGTCTGCGTAAATTAAAATTTACCCCTGTGCCCCAAACCCACCAATTGGACTTTGTCTCTGCCTCCCACTGTCTTTCTGGTTTTGTCTAATGTGACTGTCACCCTCATTGTGCCTGAACTTTGCCACACGGGCCTCGTTTGTGTTCTTCAAACACACCAGTCAAACTCCTGCCTCAAAGCTTTTGTACTTTAAGTTGTTTTTTACCTAGATTAGTCTTCAAGAAGTCAAAATAATCCACTGTCTGACTTCCTCAACTTTCTGCCCAAATGTCACCTTTCCAATGAGCCATTCCCTCACTGTATATAAATACATATATAGATAGATATACAGATATATACTATATCTATAGTGGCTTGCTCTAAGTTCCCATTACTCCTTCTCCATATTTTATTCTTTTTCTTATCCCTTATCTTTTTTCTTTTTTGTTAGAGACAGAGTCTTACTTTTTCACCCTCGGTAGAGTGCTGTGGCATCACAGCTCACAGCAACCTCCAACTCCTGGGCTTAGGCAATTTTCTTGTCTCAACCTCCCAAGTAGCTGGGACTACAGGCATCCACCACCATGCCCAGCTATTTTTTTGGTTATTGATGCAGTTTGGCCCGGGGCTGGTTTTGAACCTGCCACCCTCAGTATATGGGGCTGGCACCCTACCCACTGAGCCACAGGCACTTAGATAAGTAGATAAGAAGTAGATAGTAGATAAGTAGATACTTTAAGGAGATAGAAGTAGATAGTAGATCAGTAGATAAATGTGCTTGTTCTTAGCACTTATCTATTCAACATGACTTAAACAGGATCTACGAACAAGGCACTGTTCTAAGTACTGAAGAAATGTTCATTTATTTACTTATAAGAACACTTAGAGGTCAAAAATATCATAAGTCCCATTTTCCAGATGAGAAAATTGGAACCCAAAGGATTAAGTGACTTGCTCAATGTCAAGACGGATTCCAAGTCAAGCCATCTTGTTCTACAGGCTGTGCTTTTAACTACCACACTAGGAAAATACCCTGTGCATGTTACTTATTTATTTTTGGATTCTCCATCTCCCTAACTAGCATGTAGGCTTCAACAGGGCAGAATTCATGCCAATTTTGTTCAGTTCTATAGTCTCAGCACCTAGAATGGTATTTGACACATAGTAAATACTCAATAAATATTAGTTTCAAGAATGAGTAAAAATATAAATAAACACATAGTTTCTATGTTTAAGATACTAATCTTATTACACTGGAGAGGCATAAATATCATAAACTATTTAAATCACAATGTGTTTGGGTTCTCATGGACCCCAGCCTGGGATGGTGGTCAACAAGGGAGATGGTACTGGAAAAATCAAGAGACTTTACACCAACTTATAGCATATAAAGCCTGGAGGCTTGGAGAGGCATACACTGCTTCATGTGCCAGGTGGCAGCCTGAAACAATGCAGCGCTGGTCCTGTTTCTTAGCAGTCTTTTATTGAGTACAGTGACAGAGTAAATGTACAAGGATCCACAGAAATTAAAGGTAAAAGAACAGGGAGCTCAAGGCCCCCAGGAACGTTGTGTGAAGGGCAGCAGTTGGTTAAACAGGAACATGGGGTACTGAGACATCTGAAGCGGCTAGATAACGTACACAGGGAGAAGAGAAGGGGAAACTGGTTTCATCCCTTTGACTATCTCAGCTTCTGTAATTTAAACAACTGATCAAGAATCTAAACATCTTAGCCTGCCTGCACTGCTGAATCCCCACGCAGAGACAGTCACGTAGGCATTCCGCTGACTGAACACTTTACCTGAATTAGAAGATCTGTGAAAAATTCAGCCCGCTGCCTCCTACGATTAGTTAATTTCTAAATTGCAAGGAATTGTGTGCATAGGGGCTGACCAACTCATGGGCACTCTGTGGTTATCACACATGGTAAATTTGTGTATAGAAGAGTGGCAGGGTTCTAACTGTCATATGAATTCTGACAAGGAAGGGAAAGTTTTTTGTGAACAGGAGGAGGAGAAGGCTTCATTGACCTCCCAATATTTGGAACTGAATCTCTCCATCTTTCTTTCCCAGGAAGCTTCCTGAAAGAACAATCCATGGTCCCCCAGGTTCTCTTTTTCTTCAGTGCTTTGAGATAGGGCCTTTGTACACACCTTTCAATGGACATTGCAACAATCAAGGCTAGTGTATTTTTACCATAAATTGCACCCTCTGCTAATCTTCCTGTGTTATTTGACTGGATCATTGGCTCTTCAATTTTGAAATGCATCAGATTTTCTTGAACTCATTGATAATTTATTTGAAGCTTTTGTGAATTCTTCTTTCTATATCTAAGTATTCTTTTTCATTTTACTTGTTCACTGTAGGTAATTTCCTATTCTTATACTGTAATTACCATTTATATAATTTGGATGTTCACACTCAATCTGTCCAAAATTTATTTCATTTTACGTTTGCTTCAAAATCAATTTTCCTCCTATGCTCCACGTTTTGGGCAATACAGTGATTATTTTAGAGTCCTAGCTATGCAAGTTCTGATAATTAAGTTTACAAACCCATCCTAGAAAAGGTGCTACATACCACACTAGTCACCTTTGAAGTACTCCTCTTGGGAAGTGATACACCAATGCCAGTGCCTAGTCCAATGTTCAGAGCAACTTTTGAACTCTACTTCTGGAATGACTATCAGGGCTGTTGTTGTATTACCCTTGATATCCTAAGTATCATCAAAACATCTTCCGGCCAATATTTCTTTTATAAGTGAGTAAAGAAAAAAGTCCTTGAGGATCCTGTTAGGTGAGTAGAAAGGGTGTTCCAATACAGTTATTTGTTTACTAACTAAAAACTCTCTCACACTGAGTGCCCTGCAAGCTGGTACATTATTGTGATGCAACAGCCATGAATTGTTGGCCTATTTCTCTATAAATGGTCACGTGATCTGCTATGCTTTTCACAGTTTGCTGATGATTTTGACACACAATTCAATTTTTTGCAATGTTTTCATCTGTTCTCCTTGTTACTGGCCACCCTGACCTCTCTTCATCAGTAACACTTTCTCCTCCCCAAAATGTTTAATCCTTCGGTACACTGTTATTTTCTTCACAGCATTATCTACATAAACTTGGACTAACATTTCCCTGATTTGGTCTCCACTCATGCCAAGTTTGACAAGAAGTCTAAGACTTTGTTTTTTGCTTTAATTCACACTCCCACATTCCCACAACAGTACACAAAAATAGGCAGTGATAATGAATGCCACTGAGCAAGACACCTACACACATCAACGTAAACACAATTGTGAAACACTAATGTACAAGATCATGAAACCTTCCTGAGTCATTTGTAGAGTGCTGCCAGTGTAAGAACATGGTGGTAAGTCCACAAATTTAATTTGTCAGAGCTCCCATAGTGGTTATTGTAGAGTCCTGTCTCTCTCATATAACTATATTTGTTCAGTCTGGGGCCTTGTTGATTCTTTACTCAACTATATCTTTCTTTGGTACACACTTCTCTATTCTAGATTACAAGCTTTTATGATTTTTTTCCCTCTGGACAGGACACTTACAGTAGTTTCTTGCTATATCTCCCTTCTTTCATAATCTGTCCAGTTCAACTTCCTTATCGCTCCCAGATTTAATTTTTAACCTCAAGTTAGATCACATTATTCTAGTCCTTAAAGATATCATCAATTCCTCATTACCTTTAGGTTCAATGGTTAAAGTTTGACATGTTGGCATAAAAGGTTGTTCGTGATCTGGCTTCCCACATACCTCTATGACCTCAATCAACATTGAAGCTGATACTTAATTGTATAAAACTACTAAAAATTCCTTAAATAAAGTACATATATATATATATTTTAATAGAGACAGAGTCTCACTTTATGGCCCTTTGGTAGAGTGCCGTGGCATCACACAGCTCACAGCAACCTCCAGCTCCTGGGCTTAAGCGATTCTCTTGCCTCAGCCTCCCAAGTAGCTGGAACTGCAGGTGCCTGCCACAACGCCCGGCTATTTTTT
>CAUYPK010107039.1:0-15953 GCA_963574355.1 Loris lydekkerianus
TGTTGATGTGCGATCTCCAACCTTCTCTCCTGGTATAGCTCGAATCCTCCAGGTTACTTTCTAAATTTCCATCCTTTAACTCTCCTTCTGGACGGGAGCCTCTGTGAAAAGCTGGCTTCAGTCCGCCATCTTGTCCCACTCACATATACCACAATTTTAAAAAGCTTCCGCACAGCCAATAATATAGTAAGTAAAGTAAGCAGACAGCCCTCAGAATGGGAGAAGATATTTGCAAGTTATGTTTCTGACAATATTTCCCACCTTTAAACAACCTTCTGGGGGGGCGCCCATGTGAAAATCGGGGTTCATTCCCCCCACTTGTCTCCCCCCCCCCCCCCCCCCCCCCGAGGCAGCCAAATTCTGTGTAGTCTCAATAACCAGCAACACACATACTTGGGTGGAAAGCTGGCTAATGTGGAATAAAACATGTTGGAGAATGACTCCTCCATAAAGAGGCTCGTGTCATTAAACCATGGGACTTGCTGCTATTGATTTCACAATCTGTACACATCTAGATTCTACAACTCTAGCCAGAAGGAATAAATTCTCCTGCCCTCTAACAGGGTCCTGTTAGCACCATGAAATTCTAAAGGCTCACAAACCTTCTCCATAGAAAGTAACTAAGAGCAATTTCCATAGAAGCTGCTGAGGTTACACCTGCTGCTTACTCTTCCCCCATTCACTGTTGATTCTCTGGTCAGCCTCATCTCCTAGACCAGAACTTTGACCTGTACTTTTAATTTCTTTTAGCCCCTGGTACAATGGTCCTATTCCTGCATATTATACAATGATGGCCTTGATCCTACATCTATTGTAGTTTATAGTTGTTTAACCTTTCTGAATTTCTGTTCTATCAACCACAAAATATTTTTCTTTAAAGGATAGTCTTTTCTGGTATATTCAAATATGTAAAAGTGAAGGTGAGATGAAAGCTAGAAAGAAAATCTGTACTTTAAAGTGGTGAAACCAAATCATCTCCAAGGTGGTTTTAACTCAATCACAGGAGGAGCTCAGACTCCTCCGGCTCACCACACCATTCGCAGGCCAAACGTCTCACTTTTCCTTGGTGGAGTTTCTGCCAATGGGTGGACCCTGTTCTTTTGCATCAGGAAGTACCTGGCTATTGGTAAGACCGTTTATGACCACTCACAATTCAGAGGAAAAGATTTAGCCACTTTTCAGGAAGTCCTTTCTCTAGCAGCATCCATCCTAAAAAAGGAAAACAATTGTTTGCTAGAAATAAGTGAACTTGAAAGCATCCTTGGTGTATGCATGCCCTTATCTTTGCATTCTGGCTTAATTTTTGCAGCATGGAGTTTTCTGTAAGCTTAGATCACAGGAAACAAATGAGAAAAGGTAGGGTTAAAATATATAATAAGGAAGACTCTCATGCATTGAGCACCTCCTGGATCATTCCCAAAAAACTATTTTATAAATAGCATGAGGCTTCAAGAGAGTCAAGAGCTTACAGATCTAGTTAATGCTTGGGTCAAATTCTAAACCAAGATCTTGGGATCTGAAAGTATATACCTTTCCAAGTGTTTGGGGCAAGAAAGCCAACTTAACCCCTTGGATAATCCATAGCTCCACTGTAGGCATCTTTTCCGCATGATGCTCCAAGGACTCCTTGGAGATGATAGATATTTAAAGGACCTTGCAACCTCTTCAGCATCACCAACTACTATGGGAGCAGCTATCATTTTCCATTAAAATGGAGAATTGAAGACCAACCCCATAGTCAGGTACCATGCCCCAGTCAGCATGGCTTCCAGTGGGAGGAGCGCCTGATACGCTGTGCCAGGGAACACTCAAAATTTTATATTTCAGGGCTCTCTGTGAGAGTTGGACAACTGTCCGTCTGTCTCTCTTTATGTTCCTTTCATGGCTGCTTGTTCTGTTTTATTGCTGCACATGTGCTTTTTTATAGGTTGTTGCAAGCTGGAAAATATTGTTAAGCATTTTGGCTTTAGAGCCTCTCTCCAAATGATCTCAGTTTAACTCCAGCATCTTAAAATGAGAATTCTTTCCCCTTCTTTAATGATCAGAAAGTGCTCTCCTGTCAAAATCGCAAAATAGTGTATTCGCTTAAAAATTCCCAACCTTCTGGAGAGACAGGCTGTTCAGGCTCAGAATTACCAATGACAGGACATAAAATGAGTCTTATTTCTATTTTTTTTTTTCTTAAACTAAGAGAAGAGTTGTTACCTACTTTTTTAAAACAGAATATGCAGCCAGTTTGGAATTTGTTATTACATGTTAAGGACAATTGGCCCAGAGGTGTGGATCCTATTCTAAAAACATGCAGATTAATAGCAACTAAAACCAACTCGTTAATCCCTAGTACCCATCTGCCATCTTTGTCTGTAGACTTTGCTCTGTAGTTTTATCTTTTTTCTACTGAGTTATATCCTTATTTCTACTGAGTTACACAGTGACCCCACTAGACAGGAATCCATCTGATTATAAGATGTCTAGGACTTAATATATTGCTGATATTTTATGAATGTCAAACATGGTCCACATCTATGCATCCTTCATATTATTAAGCTAAATACAAATAAAATTAATGAAAGTAAAAGGAATTTGTTAAGAATTTAAGTAAACTCAGTTATGACAGCTTTGCCCATTTCATCTGCCATTGATCATTGACTTATGGAGGTCACAAGTTTTACCTGAATGTTTGAAAAATAAAGTTTATACCTTTCACACGATAAAACTATTTCAGTGAACTTGCCTAGGTCTAGAGCCATGTGTATATTATGTAAGAATCCATTACTTGTAGGTGGATAGGTATTAATTACTTCAGTGCCTCTCTTCCCGCCCCCCCCCCCCGGGGAAATTTTGTGTCATCTCTGTGTTTCTACAATTTCCCCAGACTCTGATTGAGTATAATATGTGATCTTTAGAATAGTTCCACAGAGGAGGTGGACTCATTTTATTTTTTCAACTTCCCCCCAAAGGAATCGAAAATATAAACATAAATTAGAAACAAACAGATTATTATTCAGTGTCATCAAATTAACTACAATGCCCAAAGGAGAATCCCAACTGTGGAGTGTGTCCCTGAATAGTAGTAGGCTCTCAGTCTATGAAGGTGATCATAGAAACAGGAATGGGTTTCCCTCGAGGTTTCTCCTGCTAATGATTTCTTTAGGGGAAGCATGAGAATACATACAAAGAGAGACCAATAATGGAGAAAAGAGAGTGTGTGTGATGGTTTAAAAGTTTATATTAGAATTCCTTTAAAGATATTATAATTATACTTATTAGTTAAACAGAGACACTTAAAGTATTTTCAACCTTATGAAAATATAACCTCTATAAAGATAGAATCCTTACATCTGTGAATTGGCTGAGTTGGGTATGAGATATCTTATTGCCTATGTGTTGCACAGTTCTGCCTCCCTGGCATCCCCCTGGGCAATCTTTGGGATGTGTCTCAGGCAGGCCCACAGAAGGTCTGGTGATTTTGCTGTGTCCCAGAGGTGATGCAACACCATAATCCATCTCTGCTTCTGTCTTCTTCTACTTTGGCTCCCTCTGACATTAGAATGATACTCTGTAATTTGAAGTAGAATGACCGAGTAGAAGAGAAGGGAAGAGGAAGAGAGGGAGGGAAAAGAGAGAGAATGAAAATTGAATCGGTTCTGTTATCTACGCTCCAGACTACCTCCAAGAACTTGAGGCCACCCAGCCAACCAATGGATAGGCAGTGCTGTCTTACTTTATTTTTACTTTGCCATGAGAATAAGTAATAAAAATAAATACCATTTATTTAATTTGCTATACACATTGCCCGTGTCTGACAACTGGGAGAGGAAAATAGAGAAAGTAAGATCCAGGTAACCAACTGCCCTCTGTGTGCTCAGGCAAAAATGATGGGACTGGGTTTGAACTATTCCTGCTCTGATCAAAACCAGTCTTCTTTTCACAATTCTATGTTTGTCATGGTTGTTGGGGCACACAAAGATTTAGAGAACAATTTATCTGTCTTCAAAGATCTTGCACTCCTGTTGGGAAGTCATAATCACCTAAAACAACTTAAGCATAAAACCCTACTTGCTCTTTATTCTCTTAGGCCTACACTTTGTGAAGCTTGTGACATCCCCTCCTACCCGTGGTGGATTGTACAGACTTTGATTTAATCTACGTGTTTTCCCCTGTCATTAGTTTCCATAGCTTTTGCTCCTCCGTATCCATTAGCCTGATACCTGGGACCTAATGAAAATGCATTAAAATGTTTGGGGAATGACTGAAATGGTTCTTGGTGGTGAGAGAATTTTGGAAAGTTGTTAATATACTTTTACATGTCAAAATTTACCAAGAGTGCTACAGGCATTTAGTGAGGAGAGGCTAGGGGGCTGAATGTGTGCAATAGCCGCTAGTAATAAAGAACTACTTCACATTGCCATGGCTTTCCAATGTCCTACCAGACATTCATGCGGGGAAAATCCTAAGAATAAATAATAATGAACTGAACATAAACAATAACTTCGTTTTATTAATATATGTAAATGTGAAATGTTGTGTACTTTTAATTAATACCTTTAATTATTTAGGACCATAATTGCTATGCACGTCGAGGGTAAGCTTGATGGTAGTCATCCATTATTTTATAAAATCATGTCACAAATGGCAGTGCTGTGTTCTTGGTATTTAAGTCACCAATACTACACACTTCTATCAATCTGCAAGTATAGCTGAAACATTTCATGAAATTCTGCATGTGGGGGCAAGCATCTTACCACTTCCTTGTGCCTGAGCATTTATACGTTAGAATAACTATTATCTTATTAAAAATTACTTTCTTTTCATTCATTCTTGATATTGCAGTTAAGATATTATGTTAACTTCTTTGGGATTATATGTGTAGGTGGCCTATATTACAGCACAGCAGGTGTTATAAAATATGCTACGAAAAGAAGCATTGGGTCCAAAATGTTGAAGACCACTGGAAAGAATAAATGAATGAACCAATACATGAATGAGTCAGTGACAATTGGCAGTGGCAGTTAATGCCAAATAAACTACCTAGAATATAAATGCTCTAATTTATATTAGAGGAGAGGAAGGGAGATCATAAGTAGAATTGAAAGAGAAGTGCTTACATCACCACTGATTATGCCCGACAAGGCAAGGTGGCAGAGGGCATAGTGCTAGAAAAGCCATATGCAGAAAACCCATGGAAAGTGGGCAGGTTTAAGTTCCTGTCTTGGATGGTACGTAGGGCGAGAAAAGAACTTCCAGCCCTTGTTTCCATTTCTCAATATATAGCCAATGTCCCAAGGTGTACAAAGAGGAACCAAAGGTATTGTTATTCATGAATTCACATTTCCAACATTTATTTAACACACACATGCTAGGGATTGCATTAGGTACCTTAGAGTCTCTGTAACAGTTTTCTGGATAAATCCATCAGAGCAACTGTTTGCCGTTATGTGTCATGTCAGGTTCTGTCTCCAATGATCTTACCATTTATCAGGAAAAACCTATGAAACTGTTATGAGTTGAAATGTGTCCCTCCCCCCCACCAGAAGATATTGCAGTCTTAACCCCACTACTTGTGAATCTATAGCCCTACTTAGAAAGAGAATCAAATCAAGATGGTTACTAGGGTGAACCCTAACCCAGTATGACTATATCCTAATAAAAGAGAAATCAAGACATAGAGACACGTGAAGATTAGAATTATGGTGCTATAAGCCAAATATTGCTGGCAAGCCAGCAGAAGGTGGGAGAGAGGTGTGGAACAGATCCTCCCTCACAGCCCTTGGAAAGAGCCAGCCCTGCCACCACCTTGGTTTTGGACTTCTGGCCTCCAGAACTGTTTGTGGTAGTATGTGACAACAGCCCTAAGAAACTGATGCAGGCACCAAAACTTCCTTTCCTACCACCGAGAAAGAAAAAACTGCTTTCGCCCCCCGCCCCCCGCAAAAAAAGATGTCCATTAATTTGTTTTCTCATAGTTTTATCCTCACAATAGCTTCTTTTTTTTTCTACTTTTGGATTGAACTAATGAATAATACTTGAGGGAATTCCCCCCCCATCCGCCACCTCCATGGTCAGTTTCTCTTGATTCTGGCAACTACAAGTTCATAGTCATGATGCACAGTGTTCATAATTTTTAAATGCATTTTTTTCTATTCCTCTGGTTTTCTTTTTGTTCTATCATTGGATAGCGAACTTTCATCCCCTTTCTTGACTTCAACAAGTTCTCGTTAATCTCTATTTTATTCTTCATTTTTAAGTCTTTGGCTCAAAACTCTGCAGGGTTACCCATCGCTGTCATTTGGAGTCTGTGAGATTCTTCAGAAGAACCACTCCTATTCTTTTTAAGTTCCATTCACTGAGAGATTATTGGTGTTTATAATCTTGTCGTTATAATGATCACTTCTTTAATCTTGAACATCACTTTATTAGCATATCTAGTAGTCTGTCTTTAGGATCTATGAATTATACATTTACATGATTTTTGTCTAACCTTTTAGTGTGCAGAATTCTTGGAAGCTCTTTGAATAGACAGATGTTGCCAGGGCCTGGGAAGGGGACTTGTTATCTCTCCTTCAATGATATATTCTTTTCCTTTGTACTTAGAGCTAATTTTGTTATGTAATTAGTTCCATGCACTGTTTGTGTAACAGTCTTTACATCTGCCCCCCCATTACTTCTCCACATCTAGGATTTTTTTAGTTCCTTTTGGCCAAAAACCTGTTTAAGGTTTTTTGAAGAAACCTGGGGTTTTGCCACATATAAACTTTACTAAAGGGTTCTGGGTCTAACTAAACTTTTCCCTGGTACTTTGCCCTTCCTGTTTTCTTTTCATGTAATAAAATGAATCAAATTTAATAATATTAAAATCTGCATATGTCTCTCTTTTTTTTTCAATTTAGTAACCTAAATCTGAAAAAAGCCATTGTGCTATTTGGTAAAAATGATCACTTTTCTATGAGAAAAGTGTTATTAAGTTATTAAGTGTTATGTCATTATAATAATGCTAAGATATTTCGCCAAATGCTCATAAGCTTTGCAAATATTTAGACAAAAGAAACTTTTAGGGCATTTGGGGAACAAAGAAAGTAGTTATCTGGGAACACTGATGATAGCAGTAAGTTATCTAGCCATTGTTTCATGTGTAGTCATATGTGGCACTTGGAAAATCAAAGATTTGATGGTGGGAGTAGAACTCCAAAAGAAATACAACTGACCATTGAGAGGTATGAGATAGCCCCTACCCTCTAGGACTTTGTAGTCTAACACAAAAATACTTGTTAGGAAAGGCTCATCTTGTTGAGCCAAAAATGGTATTAATGCCAATCATCTGGGGAAGGAAGTTATAGGAAGTTGGCAACAGGGGCATAAGAGAAATTGCTGTTTCTAGACCCAGTCTATGTCCTTGAACAAGATTTTTAACCTTTCTGTGATTCATTTCCTTTGTAAAATAAGGATAATAATGGTATACTCAAAAGATTATGAGATTTTCATCAACTGATACAATATTATTATAAAAGCAAAATCTCAACCAATATCAGAAATCATTGTTCTTCTTAACCATGCCCCACAGTCACTGTCTGTCCACTTATAAGCAAAAATTTTTATTGTATCAGGACAGTCATTCCATCAGTTGTATATTCTAATAATTGCTTCAAAAGGCAAGGGTCTTTCTACATGCAGGTACACTCTTCTACATATTTCTAAAATTTACATTAGGCATATGGAAATTTTCACTTTATGGAGTTTATATCCTGCAAAGATTTTTCTTAGAATTTTAGAATTCTCTAACAGATAGTCTTAAATTTGGGTATTGGAAAAGACTCTTTCTCATGAGTAGACATGGCCTCATAAATAATTTTGTACTAATCACAAAGAGTTCACATCCAAATAATATACATGCATTTAAAGTTATCTTTCACAGACGAGAGTCTTTTAGACTTGGAGAACTTAGTCAAAGGCTGTTCTTCCCTTTTCTCTTCATCTGAAGTTCACTTTGTCCTTTATAAACAATCTCTAATAATGCTTGATTTAATTTCAGTTATGTTTATAAAAATGAGTACTTTTTAAACACTAATGTTAATTGCTTAATGGTTATGAAATTGGCCAATCAAAAAACTGATACCTGAGGAAAAAGAACCTTGACATTTCACAAAAGTAGGTAGCACTTTCATGATAACCATATGATTAAAAGGAACTCTGCCCTTCAGCATTTTTGGTAAGCCTCTCTTATCAGAATGAGGCGATATGATATTTGACAAAACAGGAGTGACCTTCACAGCCTCATTGACCTCTATCCTCTGTCCTGACCCCTATGGGCAGTTTTAGGATTTCCCTTCCATTTCTTCTTCTATGAGAAATCTTATTCTAGAACAAAAGCCAAATAACAAATCAAAGAATTCATATGCCACTATTGATATTATTTTGTTAATTCTGAATCCCTAAATAGGTTTACATATAAGCATAATGGACATGTAATATAATTATATATACATGATTCTATATAAATTGCTTCAGAGATTAACATCTTTAGTACCAGCCACAATTTGGGATCCTCACTTTAAGAACAGAAGACAAAGGTATATGTGTAGTATTGAGAAAACAGAGAAATGCTATAGAGTAATGAGAAAAGGCCAAGATTTGATGGTGGGAATCCCAGAATGCCAAGTAAAATACAAATGACAAAGACATGGTGGATAAGAATATGTAAGAAATGTGTAAAGAATTTCTACAAATCAGAAGGAAAAGACAAACAACCCCAATCAAAACTAAACAAAAGACTTCATTTCTATAAAAAGGAATACGGATATCCCACATCAACCTCACATTCATAATCAAGGTAATATAAATCAAGACAGCCATGCAATACCATTTTTAATCTACTATAGTTGTAAAAATAAAGAAGTATGATTAGAATACTAAGTGATAGAAATGAACTGGATCAACAGATATTTTGAGATACACTTCTGGTAAGACTCTATATGGGTATAATTATTTTGAAAATGACTTAAGACTATTCTATATAATTGGATATTCCAATTCTCTATGACCAAGCAATTTGACTTTCAGGTATTATCCTAGAGAAACCCTTTAATATGAATACCAGCATTTATGTTTAAAACAGTTCAGAATAGCATGGGTCATAGATTAGAAAAAATAAAATTTGGATGATATCTCAAAAATTGGACACCACCAAATATCTATGAGCAGATAATATTTGAAAACTATAGTGGCATAGTCACTATACTGAATATCACTCATCAGTGAAAGTTTAAGCTATAGGCAACAGCATGGATAGAACATAAAAACATAATGTTGAATAAAAAACAAACTCTTTAAGACTGATACAAGATGCTGACATTTCTTTACATTGAAGAGCAGAAATGACTTTTTCTTACCCAGTGCTAGGTTCATAGCCGAGGCACCTATAGTGAAAGACAGATTAACAAGAAAAAAACATAAAAATGTGTTTAAATTTTATGTGACATACCTTCAGATATATGTTGCATTTTCGTAGTTATTAAATGTACATTTCAAAGATAAGGAAAAAGTATAACTATTTCCTTCATGTGTTAGAGACAGGAGAAAGGGATAAATACAAAACACAAATGGCTAATGCAAATATTTTTAAAGTTTCAGTCTTAAAATTGTTGAACAAATGTAATTTTAAAAAGAAATGTGAATTAGCATTTTATTTCTTATGAGAAAGGTGAAGATTTAAAAGAAATATTTTCAGTGTTATTCAGGGTACAAGAAATAAATGTTTTAGTGTGCATAGGAGAGCACAGATATGAGCACAAATATATTTGTAATTAAAAAACTGGAGACAACCTTCCCAGCAAATAAAAGACAACTGATTAAAATATAGAATGAAAATAATATAGAGCCCTTTAAAATGTTGATGGAGAAATGAATAAATATAGTAACATGGAAATGTCCACTGGGAAAAATAAATTACAGAATTAATAAAATTAAGTATTAAGGCTACTTAATATTCCGTTTTCAACAATCATATGTTGTGTATGTTTTGGGATTTCTTTGGAGAGTTAGGAGCAAGTGTGGGAAACATATTAGAAGTACTCATTTCTGGCTCATGGGATTGTCTGTGATGTTTTCTTCATCTCCATTCAGGGACCATGACCTTTTTTGCTTGCCACTGCATCCTCACTACTTGGTGCTTGGCACTTAGTAGGTGCTCACTAAATGTTTGTTATATGAATTAATGTGTTTAATAACAACTTGTAGAATGAATTAAAGTAAAAGATGAGAGATCTACTCTAGTTGTAGGTCTGAACCAAATATTCTACTGAAATTGGTATCCTTGTTTCCCAAGAGCAAAGTGTCACATTAAAGTTATTTATGCCTGATTCCATTTCCAAGGAATTAACTGTTCAAAGAAACATTTGCATATTAAAACACTAAATTTTAGGCTAAGGTTCTCACTCTGCAATGGTAGAATTTTCAAGGAAACATTTTGGAATAGAAAAGTTATTCTATCAGCTTCTTTGAAAACTGTACCATCTAATATCCATACACTCTATCATAAGTCCATCGTAAATCCTTTTTTGTTTTAATTAACTCATATAGATTATAAATATTGTTGGTATTACTATCTATAATAGCCATAATTACTACCCATAGGAGAAACTACATAATCTTAAATTTTTCACAACAGATGAGTAAAGTGTTTCTTGAATTAACTTATTTCCATATAACATATTTTATTGGAAAAAGGATTTTATGACCACTTACAAAAAGGTTGTACATGTACCTTTTTAAATTTGTAAATGAGTGTATTTGAGGAAAGAAAAAATAAGTATGGAGAAATGGGTAGCAGCCAACTAGAGGCCAGAGCATTAAAATGCATCCTCTGATGTAGATAATAAATATTGCTCAAATGATCGAAAGGCCTGTCCCAAGAAGAGGATCAACAATATGGTTGAAAGGGTTCATAAAATGTGGTCACCTAGGCACCCAGAGAAGCCCAGATGATTGTGTCATGAACCATGTCCCAACAATACGATTCTTTCTGTGTGTGTGTGTTTTTAATAACATCCTTCAATGTAGGCCAAATTAATCATTCCGAAGCTCAGTCATGAAAACAGGTCCCCTCCAGAGTCCAAAACAGTGTTTCCAGGTACCTAGCACTATGACAAACTGAGTTTTATCAAAAAATAAATATTTGAAGTCAAGATAAATAAATGATCTTCATAGCCTTCAGGCAATTCTCCCTAAAAACTCTTTTCTGCAGCCAAACATTTCTGAAGCTTTGAGAAGTCATGACTCTGAGGTTTTACTCCTTGACAAGGACCTGAGGAGCTCAAGACCCAACCCACCCCTAGAAACAGGGATCCAGGCAGTACCCAGGGAAAGGCCAAAATATTCCCTCACAGAATAGTTTGGAACCAGCTCCAACAGACAGCATGTATGGAAAATGTAAAGCGAGGTGTTTAAAAGCTTAGACCTTACAGTCAGAAAAGCCTCCCTTGTGGCCCAGCTGTGTGACCCTTGGATCAACACCTCACCTCTCACTGTACTCTTGGCAGAACTGTGCCTGTTTCATCTGTGTCACTGTGGGGCTGGTATTGGGACCGAATGAATGAGTGTATGGGAGGTACTCTGCATAGAACCTCAGTTAAGCCCAATGTATCCCTTAGTATAGATCAGTTTAGGGATCAGAAGGCAAGGAGTTGGGGAAAGGGAGAAATAAGAAGATCCTTAGCTGAAGTGGAAAGAGAAAATCGTAGTCTCTGAAACTAAGATGATTACTTCAGTAGAAGCAGATGGATTCCAGGGTGAATTTTTTTTTTTTTCTGTTAAATTATCCCTGGATACAGGAAGGAACCTGAGCAAATGTGCTTGCATGCCCCCATGCCCTCCCCTCCCGACCCCATACCCGAGAAGGACACCGGGAACAAAGGCACTCCTGGGAGAAGATAGTTTATGTTTCTGAAGACCTTCTTTCGTGTGGTCATTTAGGTACTGAAATGTGCAAATACTGATATGTATTTCTTTTTAATTGGGGGAAATACAAAATATTTCTAATGTTATCATGGGTGTTGGATTATACAGCACAGCAAGAGATGTTTAACTGGCAAGTTCTGCTTGAGGTCACAGTGTACCACATTTTTTCATGGAAGGTTTCCACTGCTCAACTAAAGAATGTATTTCTTTAACAGGCAAATGAAAAAGAGACTGCCAGGTAATTCCTCTGAGGTATGCTTAATGAATTGCAGTCTATTAATGATGGCAATTTTTTAGTTTCAAAAAGTAAACGGCAGGCCCTTCTAAAAGCCTTCTCAAAGAGAAAGGGTCTCCTCCCCACCCCCAGATCTTTTCTTCTTTGTCCTTGGCTACTTCTGTCGCGTGCTGCTCAGAGTGTGTTCACATCAGTAATAGTCATAAATGATTTACAAAAGTAATTCCTGTCTAATCACTGGGGACTTGGAGTTTTTATGATGTTGCCAGATGTGCCATCAAAAAAAATCATCCGGTTCAGAAACTTGTGATAAATCGAGTCAGAGACAATTAATCCCCTGAAGGCAACGGATTGGTTTGCTTGGATTTGCATTAAGGACCTCGCCCATCTTCTTCCTCTCTTCTTGTTCCAGCTTGTAGAAAACAAGAAGAACCTTGCACACACGAAGTTATTAGGAGGCTGGCTGCGAGGATTACAGACTGGTATAACTTCTAGGTTTCTCTCCTGTGTTAGGAGGGCATTTTTAGTCCAATGAAAGGATAAGAGGGGAAATCTTAAAGAACCCCAGGCACTCATATTTGTTGTACAGACTCTGTCACTTACAATACTGGTGCCAACATAGCATAAAAGCTCAGACATTATTTGTGTAACATTCTTCCTATTGAATGAAAGGTCCCTTCGGAATCCATCTTTACTTCCTTCAAGGCCATATCACATAAGCTTTATGTCTCTAATAAAAGACTTACGTGTATCTACCTTATAATATGGCCGCTGGTTTAAACATCCCTCCCGTGAAATTGTCCATTGCTGAGGAAAAGTAACACATTATCTCCTCCCTCACTGAGGATGATGCCTTTCACCAGGTAGAGTCTCACTAATTTAGTTGAATGAAGGAAAGAATCCAAATATAGACAACTATAAATTTTCATTCCAAAGCACCCAAGGGAATAAGTGAAAAGATCCATATGGAGCTTTTAAAGCATTTTGGTGACTGTGTAGCAGAAACGAAGCTGGGCAGTAACTAAGTCACTTGCATGGAGGGAGGCTATAACTCAGTCTATACTGCACCATGTATGCAAGGGCTTGAAACGGCACCCCTGAACCAAGCATTCTGCGCTCCTGAGGCCCTCGGTGGAGATTTAAATTTCTATGATGCCGTTCAACAAGATGCAGTAGTGCACTTTGGTGACACAGTAAATCTCTGAGAAAAAGGTCTCCACATTGACTCTGATTACATAGTCAAGGAATCCTGTGAATTTGCTGATGTGTAAGTTTTTCTTTAATGTAAAGCAGGCAGAGGAGATGGGGTCATGGAAAAGAGAATCTTCTTAGGGGAAGAGCCTGAGTGTTGACATAATACAGAGTCACAGCAGTTATTCTGGAAGTCCTTATTTAAACAGTTTTACAGGAGTGTAACAATGATCGAGAGCTTTGAACGTTCAAAACCTAATATTTACATGATTCTTCGTCTTTGGATCTTATAGAACATAAAGGTGTAGTATCTGCCTAATGATGTGAATATTGGAATAGGAATGAAAAATCATTTTGGTATGATTCTTCAAGTACAACTAAATAATCTCACATAGTTAAATAATTTATAGGTGAGAGTTTTTATAGAGTGAAGCATTATAGCCTCTTGGGGTATCTCATAAGTTAATTATTTTTCAGATTTCCTGATACTTTTAAAATATTTGACTGGTAAAAATAGCATAGTTGTTGGAAAACTATTGGTTGATAATTTTGTGGCATTCGCTGTGTTTTCAGGGACTGTATTTGAAGTAAAGATAGTTGGACATTGGCCGTTACAACATGGAGCATTTTCTCACATTCATATTTATTATCAGATCAGAAACTATAGCCTGCAGTTCATTTTTAATGCGTTCATTTATTGAGTAGAAATAATTTATAAATATCCCAATATTAAGATGTCAGAATATAGGAATGAGAAATGTATTTAACATAAACCCTAGAAACTTAAACTATATTTATTTTCCTCACTTTTATTTTGGTCTTGGTTCACAGGCATAGATAATTTTATGTAATTTATAGGGCAAAGATCACTTTCTTTTTCCTTACTATTATAAACTCATACTTGCCTGTTACTATGTTGGATGTTGTTGAGGACAAGGCATGCTGTAGTCACAGTATTCTCTTTGAATCATTACAGGCAAAGTATCTTTTCTGAACAGTAGGAATAATCGTGTTTATAATGAGCAAAAAAATGTTTTCTTAATCTTATGGCCATGGAGGCTCATTTGACTGATCGCATCTTCCTTTTTGCATTGGTTCCTAGAAGGCTTTTTTGTAGTTTACTTTAAATACAGGATTTATTTTTTTATTTTTATGTTTTGTTTTTGTTTTTGTTTTTTGCAGTTTTGGCCAGGACTGGGTTTGAACCCGCCACCTCTAGCATATGGGGCCAGTGCCCTACCCCTTTGAGACCCAGGCACTGCCCTAAACTACAGGATTTATGATGAGCCTTTTCCATATTAAGCTTCCCTCATGTATCACGTTTTCTTTCCTTAAACCAATACTTTATTCAACTAATTTTCTGTTTTCTTCCAGCTCATTGTGTGTATGTTATATAAAGCACTTAAAATTCTTTCTAGACAATTTTTTCTTTTACCATAATATGTTCTTCATAATTATTTTAATTTCTATATAATAGTCTATGCCGGAGGTGAACTATTACATTCATCTTTAGCACTTAAATGGTTTCCATTTTTTCTTCTAGTGCAGAAAATAAGATAATAAACAACTTTCAAATCCAGATTTTTTTCTAGTAGTCTCTTAAATTACTTTCTTTGAATAAATGTTCAAGAATAAAATTACTGGCTTATGGGTTTTATGCTGACAGGAAATTCCAACCCAATTTTGTACTTTTTTGAAGGTAGGAAGGAGAATGAATCCATGATTAATGTATATTTACAGGTAAATGAAGGATATAATGATTATTAAAAATGTCCTTCTCTAAGGAAATCTTTGAAAGTTCATACTCCCATCTGTTCAGTAAATACATCACTTCTATCTAGAGTTAGGCCAAAATAAATCTGGGCTTCAAAGATCTGAAAATGATGTAAATTTACTCCCCGGTTAATTAAAGAGAAATGATTTTTAAAAACATATTTTTTTTAACAAAATGCTATGTAATCATTAAAAGTAAACTTTTAATATGCCTATAATTAAAACTTTTAATAAAGCACTTATCATGCTATTTATTAATAATAATACAACATTTAGGGATACTCATCTGTGTTCCATCAGTGGTTTTCTGCTAGGTATGAAACTGTCCCCAAAAGGCTTTTGAAATCATCTAAGAGTGTTTGAATTTGCCGTGATATGTGGAGCTGCTACTGGCTATTAATGAGTGGCAGTCAAGGGTGTTCAGCATCTCTACTGCCCCAGACAGCCCTGCACCACAAAAACATCCAAAACAAGACAAAACTTGTTCTGCTCAAAATGTCATAGTAACCCCACTGGGAAACAAAAGTATCTGTAGACACAGTCTTATTGATTTTTGGGAGCAGGTGAGCGGCACAGTGTCCCGTCTATTGTAGACAAACACTCTCTGAGCACCTCCTGTGTATCAGATGCTCATCTGGGCCCTTACAATATACATCTGTAAATGAAACCAAGAGCTAGATCCTTGTGAAATTTACATTCTAAAAAGAGTCTCTTAGTAAATGTTACCTCAAGAAACACTGGGGAATGGTATATGTGAAACTTAGTAAATGTGGAATGTAAATGTCTTAACACAATAACTGTG